>CM068825.1:10922857-11140357 GCA_028554795.2 Sinohyriopsis cumingii
AGCGATCGAATCAGGCGAACTTACATGAGCGCTTTTGTTTTTTGTTTTCTTTTTAAAGAGAAAAAGCATTCGACCATTCGGTGCTGATTAAGAAACTGTCAGGTTACAAGTTTTATTCAAACTCAGTTGCTTGGTTCACGTCGTATCTCACAAAGAGAACCCAAGATGTTTGCACTGGTAAATATATACTTCTGAATCTTGTCATACTTTTAAGACGTGTTCCTCAAAGATCGTTATTATGGCTTCTTCTTTTTCTACTGTTTATCAACGACTTAGCCTTGTATCCAAATGGTTTTGCTGACGAAAATGCACTGCAACCATCGGTTAAATATATTGACTCCACTAAAAATAAACTTCAAAATCGACCTGAACATGTATCAGTTTGGTGGTAACAAAACAGAATGCATATTATTGCCTCTAACACGAAATATATGACAATCGGACCAATGCAGCGCCTATCTAATAACACGGATTTACTTCTAGCTCAAAATGGCTTAGACGTATACAGTGTTATAAATCGAAAACTTCTTGGTATCTACATTACTCACAATCTCAGCTTGAATACACATATCAATCACATATATGCAATGCTCGTCAAAAGAATAGGTCTCTTAAAGTTACTGTCGACATTTCTACCTCCCCAGTCATTTGAATTTATTTGTCGGTATATACACTACCACTGATAGGCCACGGCTGTACGAAATGAGGAAAGATATCCAATTATAATCTATTCAAAACTGGCAAGATTCAGAAAAGGGCATATTAGTCTTTAACCGATCTTAGTCATGATGCTACATATAACCTATCTGAACTTAGATAATCAACTACTGAGCCTAATCTCCGATCAACATCTAATAACGATCTCAAATATTCGTGGCCGAAGACCAGCCTTCTCAAAAGCTCTTTCACTGTATCAGAAACTACCTTTTGGAATTCCTTACCCCTGAGCATACACAGGTCAGATTCCCATGCTTCGGTTACATCCTCAATAAAACGTTCTTTCTTCACCAGCTGGAATGATATATTAAAGCCCCATCCCACTTAGAGAATTTTATCATTGTGTCCAAAAATAATATGTTCATGTTTTATTCGATGTACATATATGTATATATGATTTATGACATGTCGAAATGTTTATACCTGCATATACATGTATATGTTGACCACTATAGTTATACATCTTAATTCAATTTAAATCCATGCGAGTACTTGAGTGAGTAAGTGGCTTTTTCTTAAAAATTGTTTTATAATATAAACCTGTTACAAAAGTCAACGACCACGACCAAATGGCAGATGGGTTTTTCATGATCAAATGTGTTATCCTCGTTAAATAAAGATTATTATTATCATTATTAGTATTATCATTATCGTCATCGTCATTATTATTATTATTATTATTATTATTATTATTAAAACCAGTTAGTGAGCGAGACTGTAGTACTATGTCAACAGAAAGTATACGGTGTTTAGAAGCCGAATTGTGTTTATTTGGTCGTGTTACAATCGAAATAATGGGTTGAACAATGGTATCATTTTGAAACATAATTGCTTTGAATATTGTAATGTTTACAACTGCCTCCAGCATGTCCGCTCTTGAGTAAGTTAACGTTGGACCACTGAAAAGAATTAAATCTATTGAAATATATACTGCTCTACAAGTCGTAATGACTTAAAACATTAACACAAAGTTGATAAAAGATCCACTCTAGTGTATAACACTTAGGAATGTTATCGTTACTGAACTTATCCGTTTTGAATGAAACTGTTTTACATGGAGTTGACATAAATGGATGTCATTTGTTTTTAATATGGCAGTACAGTTTTCTAAACTTGGGACTAATGTCACATATCCCTTGTCATTTTATAATTCTATTTTCATTTTTCCCCCTTCATTTGGGAAATTAATATTATTAGTCGCGCTTTGAAAGGTCTTGTCCTTTCTTATATTTGGAACGCTTTAAGTTACACATAGTTCTGACAAAGACCAACTAAACCGCTATTCAAAGAAAGAGAATAAATCCCATACACATTCACTTCGCTGATTTGGTTAAGCTTAAATAAATATACATTCAAGCAATAAAAAAGTATACTTTTTCTTTAATTACGTTGAAATTCTTGTTTCTTGCTGTATTTCATTGATGCTGCGCAATAAGGAAGTCTTTGCGAATTGGTATTTTTTGTGTGAAAAGCCTGCACAATTTAGTGGTTCATCCAATGTAAACGTAATTGCAATCTATTCCATCGGGAGAAAGTGATAATTGCTCCAGAACTTTGACTTTGTCAGGTATGACACGTACTTTTTCAAATGGTTTCTCAAGACTACCCCTCCTGGTTTCTAACTAGGCATAACACAACTCAGAATTTTGGATGACAACATCTATTTAATTGCACGTTAATCAACCATTAGAATACTGTGTCCATTTCCAGCAGGTTTGACTTTAAAATGTCCATTTAAATGTCGCGCTGAAGAACTGATTAATAAGAAAACAGAAGGACTACAAATCCATGAAGCGATACAATGATGCCTCTCAAAAACAGCATCACACGGAAATGTCTTCAATTTACTATTTATAAGGAAATCGACTGACATTCTCTGTGCGTGTAGCAATAAATGGGATCCCAATCTATCGTTAATCCAGTCCTTCTGAATGAGGGCTAAGCAGTTGATGGAAATAAATAGTTTATTCTATTTTGAATGACAGCATTTAAGTGCTTTGACGTGTTGAAACAGATCATAACATCTTAGCTTCTCCTCTGGAAACAATGGCGCATGGTGATGCATTCTTTCCCTAGATTATAGCTAATTGATATTTACGTAAGCCCCCCTTCCAGACTGTTACACAGATTTTTAAATTGGAAGAAGAGACAGTTTATGTCAAAGCAAATTCAGTAATGGTATACTCCTGCTCAGAAATAATTCTCTGTGGTGTGGTAGTCCACTAAAGCTAAAGGAAAAGCAATTACAGTTGAAATGTTTTGAATGTCTTTACTTACTGAGTGTCATATTTAGAAAAGATATTGATATGGTATATATGCATGTATGGAGAGAGGAATGGCATATGAAATAAAGTAAAATAAAAGAGAAACGAATATTGTTGTGCATTTGAAATCCTATTTTATTTAGTTGACCAGACTCTGCAAGCCAGAAAAGATAATAGAATAAGACTTATCGTACATTTGATCCTTTTTCTACCAGTCTGTCCGAACTGACACAATGAATGGTTTGAACTTTGCAACTTTCAGTCACTCTCCACATGTTGCATCGTTAAGATGATATTGGTGTTACAGTAAGTACTGAATCCCTTACTCAGTTCGGTTAAAGACATCAAGAAGCTAAAATTCATTCATTCATTCATTCATTCATTCATTCATTCATTCATTCTACATTTATTTATTTATTTATTTATTTATTAGAAGCAAACAATTATTAAACTAAATATATATGCCATATAATTGTCTTTTTTGTATATGAGCTGAAGCCTTGCATTTAGTCTTCCAAGTTTCTCTTGGAATACAAAGCATATAACTGTTGTTTGAGAGAGAGAGAGAGAGAGAGAGAGAGAGAGAGAGAGAGAGAGAGAGAGTAAATCAATCAAAAAGATATGGAAAAACTTCAAATGTTTGATGCTTTGTAAAAATGTAGCCTCTTTTAACAAAATGGAAAATTCACGCAACTCCACTGACCTTAATCCATGCCCGTACAACCTAGTTTTGTTTGTCTAGATGTGGCATTTAAATGAATTTGTTGGAGAATAAATATATCATTCTGATCAGGTGACAGTTGTTGCAGGCATATACTGGTTTTGTGAGATCAATTGGCTGAAGTATCACAACTGACCATTTAAGGCGTTAGATATCCTTTAATCGCACAAACACGGAACTGAATGGTTATAATAATAATAATAATAATAATAATAATAATAATAATAATATCTGTGACAGTCGAGCATTGATCGGTATGATTGATTTATTAAATGCTTCCAACCGGGAGAAGTTGACTTATTTAGAAAAGTTTCATTTCTTTACGTATGCAGACAAATATTTGTTTTATTTTATTTATTCAATCAGCTAATTGGAACACCATAAATCTTTGCTAAGACTTTTCATTCCGGGAAATGGATCATTGTAACGGCCTAGGGAAATTCACTGACTTCAACATAACTTATTCGAGAATATTATTCCTTGCCAAGACTGCGTAGGTCTGAAAAGAAGAACAGAGATATAAAAAATACAACAGAATCAAACATAATTTTAGTAAATTAGTTCATGGTTGTAATTATAAGTGTTTAGTGTTATTTCTTCGTCGTTATCATGGCATGGACTTTACATTCCTGAATTGTATAGCTTACATAATGCCAAGTGGACGTTATCTTCTGTCTAACTCGGCAACTTTTACGATATACGGAGAAACAACATTAAATTCCTACTTGTTGCAGTTGTAGTTATTCCTTGAAGTCCTGAACTGTAGGACTCATGGTACTAATTCAGTTTCCATAGTAAATCTATGCAAACACCATGCTATTAAAAATTAAATAACTTTCAATTTATGAATGTTCATGGGGAACTCTCTATTTGTGAGCATAGACACATATTTGATGGCACTTCTGTGTAGAGAAAACCATATGAGGCGTGGTATTTTCTGGATCAATATGTGTTTGAAATATCAGCTATCAATTGTCTCACCAAAGCGTCAGTTGCTAATTTCAGAAATCGGTTTTAAAAAAGTTATGTCTGTCAAAGGGCTGAAATTCCATCAATAAAATAATGTATCTGGTTTTTTTTCTTCTCAGTTACAACTATGATAAGCTCTCAAAAGATTTATAAATACTAAAATCTTACTTTCATTATCAACCAATCTAAGCCAGTGAAACCCAGATATACTCTATTGTGTCTTTACCCATGATTCCCATTCTTCCATATCATTAGTATCATGAGTCCACCTTGATTTACTTGACTGTGGATATGAGTAGAATGCATAAATCAACAATGTGCATAGTTCTGCTTGTCAACGGTTACATTAGTAAATATTAAATTATATTGCAAGCTCATGTTCATGTATTCAGGCAACATTTAAGTAGTTTATCTTCATTTCAGACAATCAGATACATATTCAAATAAATCTTTCAAGAGTTAACTTTTCACTATCACCATTTATCTCTCTTCAATTTAAGATTGAAATATTTTGTTAGTTTTGAAATATTATGCAGTAAATCAGTAGATGGTCAAGGTGACCATCTATATATGCATGTATAACTACAGAAAAGAGATTTGCAGAAATTACCTAATATTAATCCAGAACACATATAATTTAAATGTAAAGTAAGGTAGGTAGGTAGGTAAGTAGGTAGGTTGGTAGGTATTAGTCAATTAAAATACAAAATGTGAAGTTCCAAAACATTCACTGACTGAAATTGGTGAGATACCATTCACTGTATGAAATTGATGGGACACCATTCACTGTATGAAATTGGTGAGACACCATTCGCTGTATGAAATTGGTGAGACACCATTCACTGTATGAAATTGGTGAGACACCATTCACTGTATGAAAATGGTGAGACACCATTCACTGTATGAAATTGGTGGGACACCATTCACTGTATGAAATTGGTGAGACACCATTCACTGTATGAAATTTGTGAGACACCATTCACTGTATGAAATTGGTGATACACAAAATCGTGAAGGGCCATCATCATTCAATATGGTGTTAGAGACCCAAGTAATCAATATGATGTTTCAAAATACAACTAGGAAATATCACATTGCTGAACATAACTACTGAATAAATGGGAATTGCTATAACCTTAATTTATCTGATTGCATCAATATTAACCATTGTGCAAACCACTCAACTAGTATAGTCAAATCTACTCACTGCACCCCTCACCTTTCATAGCAACAGTTGTCATGTCTGAAAGTCTTTTTAATATCCCATCGAAAGTCACTCTGAGTCATACTAACGGTATTTATTTTGCTTGCTATCCACAAATATAACCAGAGTTCTACGTTTATAGTAAAGTTAACATTACATGCATATGTGGAACCTCTATAGAACTGTTGTTCTCTATAGGACACGTTGTACTAATGATACGGAAAAAGGGGAACCAGTCTAGACATGGGGAACCCGTAAAGAAATGGGTGCAGATACAATATAGAATGGTTTTTTGGTAGGATTGGATGTTAATGAAAGTTAGATTTGAGTAAAACGAATCCTTTGAGTTGTAACGGAATAAAAATCGAGACATTGTTTTATTGATGTAATATCCGTCCTTTTACATACTTGCATTCGGAACACTTATTACTGAAGTCAGCACCATTCTCTTCGGTGCGGTATTGAAAACATATTTCAAACACATGTAGATCCAGAAAATGCACCGGGTCGTATGGTTTTCTCCTCACAAAAGCTGTCACCAAGGATGTGTCTATACTGATAAATATAAGTTCAATCACGAGCACAAAGAAATATTAAGTTTTGAATTTTTAATATCATGGTATTCGAATCGGTTTACCATGGGAACTGAATTAAAACCTTGGGTCCAATAACTAGAATGTTAAAAAAGGCAAAGAATTCATTTCTCTTTAAGAATATGTATGTCAGAGACAGGTTATAGGGGTAAAAAGATGAGATATTCTAGTGTTAAATTATTGATGATGTTGCAAACGGCCACATAAGTTTTGTATTTAATTCTTTGACAGACATAATTATTTAAGCATAGTGGCAAAGAAAGTTTTAATTTCAGAATTGTATTGGATTCTAACTGCCCATACGAGAAGTTTACCGAGTCTTCTGATATTAACCTTAGTAGTTTTCCCCTTAGGAATTGAACCGTAATTAAGAAGAGTCAGAATGTCGCTGTTTCAAAGAGCTTTTTGACATTCTAATTAAGAGAATATATTTTGGGATAGCTTGCCAAGTTGATATATAGTTGTGTAAGTAAATACACAGACAGTGATGGTTCCATTGCAGACTGTTTTGTATGTAAATTTCCAAGAGGTTTTGGTTGTGTAATATTTGTACGGGTTTCGAAGCTAATTAGTAACTGTATGTCTTTTCTCCTCACAAATGTTTTCTAAAACCAATTGTCATGCATGTAGTTTTAGACTTATTGATCACGATATTTGTTATTAGGGTTCATTTTTTCTGCAAGTCTCGTTGAATCACATTAATATATGAGTCAGTTGTTTAGAATCCTATGTCAGCGGCGAAGGGATCGGCCTCACATTGATGTGAATAAAGTGCTACCGTTTATGCTCGATGTTTATAGTCCTGGTCCAACATAGACCAAGAGCTTCCGGCGCATTAGGCGACGAACGATTTGTGGATGTACAGTTTGCTGTTTGATCAAATTATAAGCGAGTACATACGTAGTTATTGATGAATTACAAACTCAGGGCTGGTCCCAGCCTCAGCACAATACATTATTTTATTCGCCTGGGCTTGATATTATATTCCAATCGCCTCAGCACCACATAATTTTACGTGTCGGGGAGCCGTTTAACACCAGTAGGTTTTGCACGCAACTGTTCTGAGAAAAAGCGTTAAACCCCAACACAACATCGTTTTCTATCTCTCTCTGCTCACCCAACCGCCGTCATTGGTGGAATGATTGTGATGTAGCTAGGTGATGTACTTGTTAAAAAAATGAGACCATCTTTATTGTTATTCAAAGGTCTTTTCTCTCCAATCTTCAAAGTTCAGATATACAGACATCTAGCAACATGACGAATAACGACGAATATTGTGATTCTTGTTAGTTTTGATCTGCAGGTAATAAACGGCCAGCAATGTTTTTTTTCCCAAGCCATAAAAGATGTTTTTTTACTAAGCGTCAAAGGTCATTTTTGTCGTTCCTTACTTGCACATTTCCAACAGGCTGCAGTTTAACCAATTTTTCAGGCAGAATGATAGTGTCACAAAAACATTGAAAGCAATCGCTCTTCTATAAGAATATATTATGCTATTGTAAATATTTTCAGCACGCTAATCACCCCTTTTGATTTGCGTAAATTTCCTAAAGTTTTGTTGTTGAGGCGAAAGGAATAAAGTGTCTTGCCTAGGGACACGCCACTGCAACCGAACGGGCCTACTCTGGATGGGATTCGAACCCGCAACGTCCTTGGTGCAACCCGCACGCTTGAGAGAGAGAGAGAGAGAGAGAGAGAGAGAGAGAGAGAGAGAGAGAGAGAGAGAGAGAGAGAGAGAGAGAGAGTAACTAAAGTTTTGTATGATGTTTAAGTACACGTTGTATATTCCGGACTTTTCCAGCGTTGATATAATTATTCATACATTAATCCTACGGAAGGCATCACTGGTGAATCCATTTTCTTATGTCACTTGTTTAGGCTCGAATAAACAGTAACACATCAAAGAGTGAAAACAACAAGCCTTGAAAAATACAATAATTTATTTCCATGGAAAAAGTCTTTAAAAACGAAAAGAAATATTTTTTTTTTATATAGAATCAAATCCAAAAACAGTCCGAGAATAAAAGTTTAGTAGTCCTAATAACAAAATGTTCTGCTGATTTCACGTTCGAATCCCGACGAAGAATCCAAGATTGAAGACGATGACGTATGCTGCAATCTGTAGTGTTGAAGTCTACAGTTCCTTGTAGAAAAAAATTATCACTCCGGTTTCTGATAGCTGAATAAATTTTTATAAAGAAACTGACCTTGTTCCACAATATTACATAAGCACACGTATTTTCCAGAATAATAACAGAATTAATCGTTTTGAATCCAAGTAATTTGAAATAACACCAAACCAAGTAATTTTAAATAACTCCAAACAGCACAATATACGACAGTTTAACAGCCCAACTTCTACCGATTAATTCTCCAAAACATGGGTTATAGGGGCTTTCTAAAACGTAAACAAGGGTCACGTGATCATCTTCTAGAAGTTTATAGAAGCAAATACTTGTTACAGCTCACTTTTACCCAGTGTGACCCAGACAAAAACCAGCCATTTTTACTCTAAGAAATAAAAAAATAAAAAAATTGTTAATTTCTTAAAGACAAGGTCCCATCATGACCTTGGAAACAACCAATCATTCTAAAATAAAATATAACTTGTTTACGAAGGTTGCTACAAATTCTGAAACAAGGTCAGGATTTATATCAATACCTGGTGTTTATAAACTAACAGTCAAGGTCAAACTATTTTCAAAGAAAAGTATCATCTGTAGTGAATAAATTTACATTACAATATCATGTAATGAAAAATAATTTTAAAAAAATGACAAACAATTAAATTGAAATAAATATATACTAAATCAGCTATAATTAAGTCAAATATACATAACAATGTGTTTGCTTGTATTCTTTTTTATGTGACTTTAGATGAATGAAGTATCTTCACTGTATTAAACTACGAGTGTAAGGTTTTATTATTTAGGATTCAGAGTAATTTTAGTACTAATTTTTTTTCGGGGTGGGTACGTGTGGAGTGCGATAGGGGTCGGGTAAAGTAATATTTATTTAATTTTTGAAGATCAAGTCGTAAATATATTCTTTGATTCTTGTTGATATGCTGGAGCTGATTGCTAAGGTGTAATCTGATTAAAATCATTCGCATGTTAATCCTTTCCTCTCGTACCTCCTTTATATGGTCAGCGTCGTAAACGATTTCAATCATTTTAAACATATTTAATTGCATATATTAGGAAAGCAGAAGGATTAGGCACAAGTTCATCGAACTTAGAATAGCCTTTCCATACAAACAAATACTATTTCTGGCATCGCTTAAAAAATAAATGATATTCAAATTAGTTTAAGAACTTTAATGATCTAAAGCAATCATTGTCTGAGGGGTGTGAACTTATAAGGGAATAAAGAAAGGTGAGGTCGCATGTAAGAATGGGTCTCTCTCTCTCTCACACACACACACACGCACACACATACACACACACACACACACACATACACACACACACACACACATACAAACATACATACATACATACATACATACATACATACATACATACATACATACATACATACATACATACATATATTGATTATAGTTATCTAGAGAAATTAATAGATGGAATAAGAGAGATCTGATCAGAGATATGGTATCGAATAACAGTAGAACCCGTATGTAAAATAAAAGAATTTAATCACTCATATAAACAAAATGAAATTGAAAATGACGTTTGAATTATTCAATTTATCTTAGAAATAGACTTAAAAATTTTGCGAAATTCAATTAGCCGTTCTGTACCACAGATATAAAGATCATCATATAATCGACTGACTGATCGAACTCAAATTGCGATCATGTCAGTACCGTTGGTGATCGGTCGGCGTTGCCGTGTTTCTTTTCCTTCTCTCTCTCTCTCTCTCTCTCTCTCTCTCTCTCTCTCTCTCTCTCTCTAGCTACTTTGGGTCATCAACCGTCTTGGTTGTAGACTGCTTTCTTTTACACTGGTAGTACAGGTACGGAGCTATTTTTTCCTTCAAATAACATATAATAATCAACCTAAATATGTGTTAGTTTTTTCTGTGTTCAAACACTATTCCAACTCCTTCGTGGGTCAGCTATTGTCTTATCGTAATTCTACAGAACTAAGCTATGGTCATTTCGCAACCTGATCCGATACACAACAGCCTACCACCATAAATTAAGATTTTGTTTAGCGGCTACTCGCATTCCTAATTGAGAACCATGACATAACTAGACCACTTTGAAAAACCACCACATACCCTGTAGGCTGTAAATCACTAGCTGAACGATATCAGTGGACACACGTTCCATATGTTAACAACATCGATTCTATTCTCGGTTGAAAATAATCCATAACAATTACAGAAATGATTTAATGGACTTCATTCCTTGTCCTAACTACGTTCCTTTGCTAATTAGCGATCCATTGACATACATTTGCAGACAGAGGAAAATCAATTCTCAACATACATGATACAAATAATTTAAGCAAGTAATTTAATTCTCACAATTCGTATCAGAAGAAATGCATGAAAACTTTATTCCTATAACACTGCGGACAAATAAAGTCTCACAATGCGTATCAGAGTAATGCATGAAACTCCTAAACTGCATGATTTCTGTTACATTCAAGACAGATGAATGTACAATTATTTTCTGAACTTAATTCAATAAATAATTAAAAACTTACATCAATGCATATTGTATGTGATTGAGACAATAACTTTGTGTCTTTTCCTAGACTCGTTGTCCTTTTGATGAAGCCGTCCCTTTCACTGGTTCCGGATCTCTCAAATTCGTCCAGACCCAAGTACTTTGGACGATTTATTTAACGAGCAAAGTACTTTTTACTGATCTTGAAGCAAGCTTCCCCTTTCGGCAGATAATTGGGACTGACTAATTTCGCGAGGGAGATTACTTAAACTTTGAATTTTAGCTGGGAACACACACACCGTCGTTTAGCTTAGCTAATTAGGATTAACTTTCTCTAACGGCCGAAAATTCTAAAACTCCCATCGAAGTCAGAATAATTCTCTCTAGACCGTCGTTATTATGGTAATCTACAAAGGCAAAAAATGTTTGTGTCTAAAAGTGTTCTTGGATGAGAAATTCGATTAGACGAGACATTCTTTAATAATACGGCTTCTGCCATTTTTGATGGATTTAAAGAGGGAAACTTGTGCTTTTTCCATCAATGTAATTTGATTGTAATAATGATGCGTGGTCGTCAGCTACATTTTATTTTACTATTTTCTCTTCTTTTAATTATTTGTCATAGTTAGCTCATGTTCTGTTCCTTGATAGAGAGCTGTTCCTAGTAAAAGATGTTTATTCCTCAGCTTGACCTGTTTATTTACGTATTTATTTGCATATTACAACATTGTCATGGTTGGGAATAAGATCGAGCCTATATTAACTCTCTCCAAAATACATAACTGTACAGTTTATGCACACTTGCACTGTATAGACATATCTTACATATATTCTGTTACCCGGCCAAAATTATCAAGCCAATATCATTGGCCGATAACTAGCAAACTCCGTTTTTCTCCATTACTAAGTTGAATAGTGGAACGGGTAGGATGAGAATGCCAATCGGAAGATCCTCGGCCTTAACCAGTTATGTAATTGGTCGCCATTGAGAGTTCTATATTCTAAACTACATTCGTTCGCGTAGAATAATTTGGCGGAAGGAGATAAAGTCACAATCGGAGCAGTCTCGGTTTTTACTGTCGTAACATAGAGGGTGCACTCCGCCAGAGGCGAATAATAAAACATATCAAATTGATGTTTATTTCTACAACTGCTTCTGAGGTTATTTCACGACCATAGCCGAGCCATGTTCCGATCGAGGTTATACAAAGCAGGGAACCAGACTAATTGGCACGAAATCCCGATGGGGAAGAAGTACGTCGATTCCTTACTTTCACTAATGGAGGAAGCTAGTTATCGCGGTCTCTCGAGCAGCGGAAGTGTGACACAGTTGTCAGCCAAATTTGATAAATACTAGCTAAAGGAGGTGATGACTAGTTAATTAAGCTTTTTGTGATGAAGCGTGTGTGAGAGGATAACAACAGTAAGGAGGAAAGTAAGACTTTGAGCATTACGAATAATACTGGAAAACGATTTGTTGATGCAAGGCACATAAGTGCCAGTTGTATTGAAAATAATAATATGTTCAAATGATCTAACATGCATAAGGTTATTTACAAAATTACTTTAACATAGTATGTGATAAACCACTTAGTTTAAATTCAGACCTGACTGTAAATTTGTAACCATCAAACCAAACAACAATCCATTTGGGAGATGAGAACGCAATAATGTACATGTAACCGAAAGAACCATGATATTTATGTTTAAAAAAATTGTTTTAAAATGTATACACATAACAAAGGATACAAAGACATGAAATATATGTGACACTTCAATACTTTGTGTAGTACAGGTGTGAACACCTTCATTATACAATGTTACTGCTGAGAAATTCATATGAAGCTAAAACAAGTTATGTTCAAATGATATAACATGCCTACAGTTATTTACAAAAATAATTGCAATATAGGCAGCTATACACCAATGCGGTTAATGGGGTGGTGGTGGAAAATGTAAAAATTATGCTCGCTAAATATACTAACCGTATCTCCAAGAATTCTTTTGCAAGTGATGCTAAGGATGCTGACCCATACATTCGTACACCTTAAAACTATCTTCCATTGGCTGAACGAGTCACGTGACCCCATTCCTGGGTTTGGATGGCCCCAGATGGTGGATATTGCTTCGTTTCCAGTGCCCAACAAGATCCATTCACCTCTCATCACAAATATCCTTGTACTAGCGCAAATAGTTTTGTGATGAAGCGTGTGTGAGAGGATAACAACACTAAGGAGGAAAGTAAGAATTTTAGCATAACGAATAACACTGGAAAACGATTTGTTGATGCAGGCCACATAAGTGATAATTGTATTGAAAATAATAATAATATGTTCAAATGATCTAACATGCATAAGGTTATTTACAAAATTACTTTAACATAGTATGTGATAAACTACTTAGTTTAAACTCAGACGTGAATATAAATTTGTAACCATCAAACCAAAAAACAATCCATTTGGGAGCTGAGACCGCCATAACACAGGAACCATGCAAGTCACCCACTGTGCATGGGGCCTGTGCAGCCCCAAAGACTGATACAAAAGTGCCAAAGAAAAAGAGGACAGGTACGAGACCTGACCTGTTAACTTTACATATGATTCACCATTTATCACATCCTCAATCACATCCTCAGGGGTCTTCTATAAATGATGGTATATCCCCGGGAAAAAGTGTTGCTCAACCCTCATCACAAATATGCTTGCGCTAGCGCAGATAGTTTTTTGTTTCACGTTTAGTCACTCTGCCAGGCATGTAGACAAGCTCGTCAAAATAATTATATTTCAAATTTTGTAGTTAATTTTAAATTAATATCCTTACATGTTTCTAACAAGTATGATGACAGTTATGTGATTTTTAATACGGTGTCCAGTCCTGTTGTTAGAATGTAGTTCTTTTGTGCTTTTGAATTTCTTACTGTAGTTTCTTCTGCGCCCCATTGCTTTCACACTACTACTACTACTACTACTACTAATAATAATAATAATAACATTAATAATACTCATGGATGATGATGAATACGTTATGCGTTGAAGTGAGCGAGCTTCACGGAACTCATTCTCGCCAATAAGCTTTCGTATCTTCTCATCATTTTATAATTATATACATATTTTCTCATCATTTTATAATTATTTACACATTTTCTCCTCATTTCATACTTATGTACACATTTTCTCCTCATTTTATAATTATTTTCACATTTTCTCATAATTTTATAATTATTTACACATTTTCTCATCATTTTATAATTATTTACACATTTTCTCATCATTTTGTAATTATTTACACACTTTCCCTTCTTTTTATAATTATTTACACATTTTCTCATCATTTTATAATTATTTACACATTTTCTCATCATTTTATAATTACTTTCACATTATTTACATAAATCAGCACACAACCCCTGAAACGCTTGACATCTATTCTAGTGTGAGCTGTTTGGTTAGAGGATTTGTTTATATAAATCGAAAGCTTATTTTTTGTATTCATGACTGGAGTCTTAATGGAGAAATTTAGCTATTACTACGATTACAATATGTGAACGTGCATCAAAAAGCCATTGATGACCTTTTAGTTGTGACAAGCCAGGTTTATTTTCATACAGTTTAGTTACAGAAACACAATAAAGATAATGCGTAAAATCAGTTGGAAATCGTACAGAAAAAACAATTAGTGTATTTCTCAATTTTAACCTTAAAAGATATACCAAGACGTTTGCCATAAAGATCGTTTGACATGACACTGCTATTATCAGAGTTCCTGAATAGCGATTGTGGCCTGTTTAAGGTCCTTGTGCAATTAACTAATGGAATGGTACTGAACCACGTGTAGCTTACAATGGGTTCATACTGGTAAATACCACATTGTAAAAATAAAGTTCTAAAACGAAATAGAATACTACCTTTTGAGACGGAACATATGGTGCTATAACTAGTTCGATGATAGATCGAGGTTTAGAGCTGACATAGAAATATAATACTTCGAACGGCGATTTACCGCGAACAAACAATGCCCTACTATATGATAATATCACATCACTAACAGGAGACACGATCGTTCCCACTGCCTAAGCTGTATTCGGCCGCTACAGCTTTTGAACTACATAGTCTGAACATCTGGTGAATAAATACAAATTACCTTTTGAGCTTAGATAACCTGACTCAGGCATTTATCATTTGTACTATTTCGACGTTGGCTATAGAAGGAACTTTAGTATATACCTATCAATTTTCTACCCAAGAATGAGTCATAATTCTACCGTCAAATACCAGAAATAGAAAACGGATACTGTCGGTATCTGATTCCATATTACCATACTCTCGAATGAGGATGGATCTACTTTTCCTTGCGGATCCTCGATTACATCTGAACAAGTGTGAATAACTTCGTATCCCCACTTGACATGCAAATGGAAATGAGTAGCATTCTCTTGAGCAATTCTGTATTATAAAGTTCCAAACATTTCTGCAATCATGCTGTAAATAACTGTCAAAATAATGCCGTTATTCCATGCCAAGTACCAATCTGAACCTCTCACAAGGTCCCGCCAATAACAGTTCTAGCGCTATCAGCATGGCCTCGGATATAAGCCTTCCTAGTTGTTTAGCTGGTGAAATCTTCCGTAATGCACAAAATTTGACTACTGTACAATGGCTATAAATCACATGTATTAATCTGCTGCCCCCGCTTCGTACATACGTATTCATGCGCATATCAGCTGTTCAAAACAGTGAAAGTAGGTTAATATCATAAGATGAAGTTTGTATCAGATAGTTAGGAAGCAATTTCTTTGTTTCAGTTACGGTTTGGGATTCTATTGTATTATCTGAAAATAGATGCATAACAAAAATATCAATATCACAATAATTTGGTCTTGATTGCAAGATCACGTTTTGTTGTCAGCATAAAAAAGCCTTGAACATGACTCGACGCTTCCGGATTTTCTGCTGCTGACATCTCAACGTGATTCCGCGATAATAATAATGATTGAGGTAAACTATGCATATAGTCACAGGAACATTTCTTTACAGAGGGTCAATTATGGCAAAGTTTCACTAGAAATGTAATAAAAAAGCAAATTAAGCAATGCACGAGTTTGTAAAACAACTCCAGTACCAAAACTATTTTTTGTTCTTCAGACAACCAATGAAAAAGAGTCTACTCGATGTGTTGCATAAATTTTCCAAATCCGTAATGCACGATGCAGACGAGCAATTTTTTGCAGCCAGACCAAGATTCATTTTATCACATATATCGTGCTTTTAATTAGATTAGAAGAAAACACCAGGAAAATAATTGTAACGGCTTGATATTAGAATAATTTCTTCTAAATGTATTACTCTAAAGAGATAAGAGTATAGTTACATCTTACACATTTATGATTACATTAATTTATTTCGCTTAAATACTCAACATTCCAAAGTATTCCTTAACATCACACAGTTTAATTTGTCATAGCTTACGTCAATTAGTAGATTATTCAGCCTAAGATCAACTTTTAGTGTTGAAAACACGTTTTATGAACGGAATGTTCATGCTGGTCTCATATTTTTATCTCCGGGAAACCAATGTACTTTTCGCCGCTTCTTTAGGCCATCGTATTGCTCTATTAACGCCGTGTGATTATATGGCAAGCGAGCAATACACCAGTCTTGGTTGTCGTTATCTTGTTTAGACACACCACTTCTATTATGATGTGTTCTCTTGACATATTTGGTCGAATTTGTCCATGAAATGAATCGATATTTTGTTTTAAAAAGGTTCTACTAAATATAATCCTCATAAAGATTTGTAATTAATAACAGAGTGATTATATATTCTTGTACAAATATGAAAATTACAGAGATTCATTTTTGACAAGCACAATGCAGTAGCATATGGATTGACGAAAGGAAGACATAAAATAGAATGAGTGATGACCCATACTGAAAATAACGGAACTCATTTGCTTTAGAAATGCAGACCCATACTGAAAATATCGGAACTCAGTTACTGTAGAAATGCAGACCTGTTCTGAAAATATCGGAATCCAGTTGCTGTAGAAATGCAGACCCGTACTGAAAATAACGGAACTCAATTGCTGTAGAAATGCAGACCCATACTGAAAATATCGGAACTCAGTTACTGTAGAAATGCAGACCTGTTCTGAAAATAACTGAACTCAGTTGCTGTAGAAATGCAGACCCGTTCTGAAAATAACGGAAGTCAGTTGCTGTAGAAATGCAGACTCATACTAAAAATAACGGAACTCAGTTGCTGTAGCAATAGATGATCTACATTTAAAATGATTGTTATGAAATGAGTTAAATTACCCTCGGTTTTACAAAAAACTTTTTCTAGTTATGGCGAGCAATTATTTGAAACTATTCAACGAGTTTTAATTAATTTTATTTGAAATGTATTAGATAACGAGTTTTCATACTTTTGATCTGAATGAAAGATTATAATGAGCACAGGAATCTGTCAAAATATTTTATAATAATCATATTGGTATATCCATAGTGTCAATTGAAAACTTCTAGCATGATAAACTTACCTTTGTTAATGTCATGATGCTGTTAGAACCAGATCTAAAACGCTTAAAAATTTCAAATTTTGATATGGTTAAATAATAGAAGAAAATTGTAGCGGAATACATATTTTTAATTTGATTCATTGTTTTACGAACCGAGATTAATGATTTTTATCTTTTACGACGGTTGGCCATCAAAAGCTTGAAATTAGTCAATACATTAAATGAGCGTTGTTTTGAATTAGCACAAATGTAAAAGGTTGTTGATCATATGACGAAAATATCTGACTTTTAAATAAATGTTTTGAAAAATGAATTCATTTTTCCAGAAATGCATTTGGATAGTTCTAATTTATATACATTCTAACGTATTATGACACCATGATATGACGCATTTATCTGGTATATCACCATACGAGATATATTTTATATTCAAAAGTCAAAATACCGAACGGGTCACTGTTAGGTCTCAGGGATTGATAAATGAGTTTAAGTGATTACATTACATGAAGAAAATGCATTATTAATTTTTTTTCTATCCAATCTTGGGTGTGGGTGTGGGTGTGGGTGTGGGTGGATTTCACATGAATGCTCGTACTACTAACAAAAAAAAAATTTTAAAAATTGGAAATTTCCGGATCCGAAAACATTCATGTATTCGGCGGTCACAATAATTCAGAACAAAGGATATATTGGTAGAGATGGCCTTTGTAGAATAGATAGTGACCGAACATTATTTGAATCTATCGTTTCTTCTACAGGGCTATTCATGCTTAAGCTGAAAGAAAAGTAATCTCAGTATATTCCGTTTGGTGTCTTTCCAGTGGTCACCTTAGGTTAACGTAAATTTATGTATATTTCATTTGCATTGCTTGTTAGATGGGCCTTTTTTTAAATTCATTATCTGGTATTGAAAATTGTGTTTAGGACTTGGCCTTGTCCAGAATCAAGTTAATGGTGTCCCTGACCAATAACGGTTATTTTGGTAAACAGATAATACATAATTATTATTGTTGCTACGAGTGTGGGTTAAATATTAGGATCATAATCAATAGAAGTAAAACCATTTATTTTAGTTTGATCATGGTTATTCGAATTCCATCATAAAAATACATAGTCTACCTGATATTTACCACATTCTAATTTTAGTAACAGCTTGTTCTGTAAAGAATAATTCCATTAAGACATATTACTTTCAGAAAATGCTAATTGTGACCTAGGTCAAGTAGATGGCTTTATAATCTTGTTTATCTTGAAATTACTATCTCGTGTTGTAAGATCTTCAAGATCAGTCTTGTTGTTGTGTTCAATATTTGAATTATTTATTCGAATTATTATTCTCTGGAATTACAAAGTGATCAATAATATTCTTGGACAGATACATTAACTAGCAGTCATACTGAATTCAAACATAGACATCTTGTATTATATTAATGTGACCTATGGAAAGACCTTTGACACATAACCACGCCACAGTCCACTACAGGCACGCATACAGCTTCAGCGCTGGATCTTATTTCGATCACTTCTGGAATTTGAACTGGTGATATAACTTTCTGAACTATTTGTGGATTTAAATCTCATTACAGTGAGTTCTTTTTAAATTTTCACTTTTTAATCTTGGGAAATAAATTACTTGTTGAATTTTAAAAAACATGTTGGTTTTCGCTCTTTTCTATTATTTATTTTTTAGACCATCTAGTCATAATACTATCATGACCTGTTTGGGATCGTAGTGCTTTCCCTAACCATTACATCAGATTCACCTACAGAAATACTATCATGACCTGCTTGGGATCGTAGTGCTTTCCCTAACCATTACATCAGATTCACCTACAGAAATACTATCATGACCTGCTTGGGATCGTAGTGCTTTCCCTAACCATTACATCAGATTCACCTACAGAAGCACGGATGAACTTATTAGACTGGATGGTATCTCTCACTGACTGTTCTCTCAATAGGAACAACCAATTATATTAATTACACACAAAAATTATGATAATAATAGACACAATTTTTAAACGTAGGTGTACAATTTGATCAGTGCTCATGTCTGAGATCATACTTATCTTTAATTTCAAGTAACATTAAAGATTTATAAATTTGTCTTGCACTTTTCACATATTTTCAATTTTATGGGAAGTCAAGGAGGCTCACACTGACTCTACTATAATAAACGTAGGGTACGTGCTGTTTGTATTTACGTCTCCGTTTATAGTTTTGTTAGATTTTAGGATTATTATTTGTTTATAGGCAGTCGGTGTTGTGACGATATTTCTCAGCCCGAGTAATTAGTCAATTTCTAGGAGCAGCGTTTGTAATGTATAGTGTTCACGAGACTCTATGTTAACATGGATTATTTTCGTAAAATGAGCTGTCCCTAATTTCTTAGCAGATGGAACTATCTGGTGTTTAGTAATCTGAGACAGGAATAATTCGTTCGTGTCATGTGCTTGGTCGTGTTTTGTATTGCATGACGTAAAGTTCTAATATTCCGCTCAGAAAGCCTTACTCATCAATCATACAACTGTGAAGCAATAAAACATGCAAACATGAAATAAGCGTTTTATGATGTGACGTCATTAAGTGGCTAGAGAAAAGTAGTATTAGCACGTTTATGAGAACTTTCAATTGACAACAACTGTTATCTTGAGGTCCCTGGATATAGGTCAAACAATGCACTTCAAGCTACGCTAACATCATGTATGATTCGGTCACTATGATACCACGTGCGTGTAACAATATCATCATCACTTAGGAGTCCAGGGCCGCTGAGTTTGATGTAGCATTGTCTTTATTGCGTATTTCTTTGATCATTAAACGGATAAATGGCAAACATTGGGCATAAACAAAGCGCCTGGACAACATTAAACAAGGCTTTTAAACATTCAAGATAGCTTTTCTTTAATAAAGTTTTTATGATGTGTTGTTCAAACCCTTCCTGCCATGACTTTGATGATTTCTGAAGGTATGTAATCATTGCACGTGTTTTCGCTTCATATTTTTTGGCTTCATTTAAAAGTTTGCACTGTAGAATATCTGGCGCGCTTGCAAAACAAAATCGATAAGCAATCATATTTTTGTCTACACAGCAGTTCATTTTAAAAATCCCCAAACCATCCAAGCTGTCCTCCTCGCCAAAACTAAATGCATTATCAATGATGAATTTCTTGTTACGAGATACATTGACTGCCTTAGAGATTAAATGCAGGCCATTTTGACACTGAAGTATGCGCATTGACTTGAATTTATGTTTACTATTACGAAGAAAGAATATACCAAAAATTCCAATTTCGTCGATGTTCATAATAAGTATTCCTAAATGAGGACGACAGACACGATAGCAGGTATTGTACATGATGACTTCAATAACTCCCTGTACATGATGACTTCAATAACTCCCTGTACATGATGACTTCAATAACTCCCTGCACCTAATGGTTTCTTAATCGACCATTAAGGCTGTACATTATTTAGTTCTACTACCGTGTCATGCACAAGTTAATAATTAGCTTGAACTACAGTTAAAACATAATTAAAGCTTAAATATATTATCTGTGAGAATGAAAATCATCGAATATTTCTGAATACATTCAAATATTTGTGAGAATTTGCATAACTTAATGAGGAAAACAATCTCTGTCTAGCTCTGGAAGATAATTTTCCTGAAATTTTTTAATTCAATATCTTGCTTTAGTCGTAGTGAACGAATCAATTCCATTATGAAAGAAATTAATTAAAAATACACGTTAACAAATAATAAAATATTAATCTTTATTTCTTTCGAAAATAATTCACACTTCTAAATGCCACAGGCTTCGATTCAGAAGATAAATGTATTTAAAAGAATGAAAGACAAACAAATATGTAAAAAATCAAATTATCCATATATTTGAATGAGACGTTTGCAGCATTTCTATCAGTATTAAATTTCTAAGCTTTCAGAGTCTTCATCTCAGGCCATTCTATTTCTCTAATAGACGATGGCGGAAATGAATGAAAGATCGGCATTGTTTTGCATGTCTTTACATATTTTGTAGAGTTGCAAATCTTATATTGACCGTATTCATGTACAGTTGTAGGTCTTCTATTGATATTGTTGATGCACCGTTACAAGTCGTCTATTGACATTGTTGATGTACCGTTACAAGTCGTCTATTGATATTGTTGATATACCGTTACAAGTCGTCTATTGACATTGTTGATGTACCGTTACAAGTCGTCTATTGATATTGTTGATATACCGTTACAAGTCGTCTATTGACATTGTTGATGTACCGTTACAAGTCGTCTATTGACATTGTTGATGTACCGTTACAAGTCGTCTATTGACATTGTTGATGTACCGTTACAAGTCGTCTATTGACATTGTTGATATACCGTTACAAGTCGTCTATTGACATTGTTGATGTACCGTTACAAGTCGTCTATTGACATTGTTGATATACCGTTACAAGTCGTCTATTGACATTGTTGATATACCGTTACAAGTCGTCTATTGACATTGTTGATATACCGTTACAAGTCGTCTATTGACATTGTTGATATACCGTTACAAGTCGTCTATTGACATTGTTGATATACCGTTACAAGTCGTCTATTGACATTGTTGATATACCGTTACAAGTCGTCTATTGACATTGTTGATATACCGTTACAAGTCGTCTATTGACATTGTTGATATACCGTTACAAGTCGTCTATTGACATTGTTGATATACCGTTACAAGTCGTCTATTGACATTGTTGATATACCGTTACAAGTCGTCTATTGACATTGTTGATATACCGTTACAAGTCGTCTATTGACATTGTTGATATACCGTTACAAGTCGTCTATTGACATTGTTGATATACCGTTACAAGTCGTCTATTGACATTGTTGATATACCGTTACAAGTCGTCTATTGACATTGTTGATGTACCGTTACAAGTCGTCTATTGACATTGTTGATGTACCGTTACAAGTCGTCTATTAATTTTTTCTACGTACTTTTGCAAGTCGTCTATTGACCTTGCTGATGTACAGTTTCAAAGTTTCTTTTTGACCTTGTTGTATACAGTTGCAGGTCTTCTATTGACCTTGTTGCCATACAGTTGCAAGTCTTATATTGACTATTGACCTTGTTGATATATAGTTGTAAGTCTTATATTGACTTTGTTGATATACAGTTGCAAGTCTTCTATTAACCTTGTTGATATACAGTTGCAAGTCCTTTATTGACTTTTGACCTTGTTGATATATAGTTGTAAGTCTTCTATTGACCTTGTTCATATACAGTTGCAGGTCTTCTATTGACCTTGTTGTATACAGTTGCGTGTCCTCTATTGACCTTGTTGCCATACAGTTGCAAGTCTTATATTGACTATTGACCTTGTTGATATATAGTTGCAAGTCTTATATTGACTTTGTTGATATACAGTTGCAAGTCTTCTATTGACCTTGTTGATATACAGTTGCAAGTCCTTTATTGACTTTTGACCTTGTTGATATATAGTTGCAAGTCTTCTATTGACCTTGTTAATGTACAGTTGCAAGTCCTTTATTGACTTTTGACCTTGTTGATATATAGTTGCAAGTCTTCTATTGACCTTGTTAATGTACAGTTGCAAATCCTCTATTGACATTGCTGATATAAAGTTGCAAGCCCTCTTTTGACCTTGTTTATGTACAGTTACAAGTCCTGTATGTACCTTGATCATGTACAGTTGCAAATTATCCATTGACCTTGTTCATGCACAGTTGTACATCCTCCATTAACCTTACTCATATGATGGGGAGTTAGACAATACTGTTCTGATTCGAAAGAATAAAAAAGAAATGAAAAAAAAAATTCCGAAAATGCCTGGACTTTCATTCAGATAGCGTTGATATAATATCGATATCAAAAGAATCTCCATCTGAGGCCGATGTAAATGAGAACTGTCACATTGGATTTCCATCTGAGGCCGATGTAAATGAGAACTGTCACATTGGATTTCCATCTGAGGCCGATGTAAATGAGAACTGTCACATTGGATTTCCATCTGAGGCCGATGTAAATGAGAACTGTCACATTGGATTTCCATCTGAGGCCGATGTAAATGAGAACTGTCACATTGGATTTCCATCTGAGGCCGATGTAAATGAGAACTGTCACATTGGATTTCCATCTTAGTCTGGCGTAACTAACACGCATCTATCTGACCCAAATGATCTTTCATTAACTATGTGTCTCATTGTACAAGAACAAGTGTTGGAAGATATCATTTGGAGATCTTATAAATCTTGCAGAAACATAATTTATCCATTTGTGCACCTATCTGAATACAGCAACATACATTCAATCATGATTATGGTACTAAAATGTATTGATGTGTTATTATTAAAAACAACTTAAACAAAAAAGATACAAACACAACTAACAGAATAATACAAACGCAATGTCATAATTAAAATTAGTGAAAGGAATAATGTGTCAGACTTACACAGGATAAAACTATGATAACCATGAATTCACTCCAAAATGACATATTAATTCAGACAGAAAATTGGGACTGACAATCAAGACAGACAATTTAAATAGAAATTAGCAAACTGCCAATATTTCTGACTACACAGATGAGCCGATCGCGAAAGAGAATGTTTAAAATAAAAATTGTATTGTGATTTGGCGTTCGTGTGTGTGTGTCTGCACGTGTGTGTATTAATTGCTCATCCGTGAGAATGATGATAAATTAGAGAAAATTATGAGTTTGTGCTGGATATGACAATATTGTCTTTACAAAACTAACAAAATTAAACGATCGTCAACTCTGTATAGACGGACAAATGTTTTGCCGCTGAGGGATTGTAGCCTATTTGCAAATTTGTATCAGTTTAGATAAAGCTGAACGTTGAATTACGTTAGATATAATATACAATTTCGAGAATTTCCCAGCTGTGTTTGTATGATCTATTCTCGAAAAGCTGACATTAAAGGGACACTGAACTTTAAAAATAAGCACATTAGAAATAATGAGGACATCTCGACATAACCACAGTGAAAAATTCCAACGAAATCGATTTAGGATTTCTCGGGATGATTAAGGTTTAGAATTTCAGGTGAAACAATTTTGGTCAATGTCAGTGATATTCACATATTTCGCATGTTATCATAAATGAGGTAAATATTTTTGTCTCGTTTTAGATTGAGTGATGGCTTATAATATAATTATTGGTAATTGTGTTGCACTTTCAAAAAAGAAATTTGTGAAGGATGGTGCTACACTTTAAGATAGTTATTTCAATAATTTTAATAGGAATTAAAATTTACATTTCAGTAGTTTAATTAAAATTTTAAAAAAATTCATAAAATCTAAACATTATACCTGGTAGACCTTATTTGTATATCACTAGACACATGTGAAATAATGTAATAGCAGAGAATATATGAAACCTGTATATTGGTCTCTTTAAAACAAAACATCTGAAATTAACTTTTTTTTTAAAAGCTCAAGTTCGATATCCATTTTTGTTATTAATGTCAATAATATTTATTCCTTCCCATTCACAAATGTGTTTGTCCGCAGATGAATGGTAATATAAACGTATATTATTGCAAAGAAGATTGAACAAAGTGTCTCATATATTGTTACAGAAATTTTAAATGATTATAAATGTGTCTTTCTCGTCTGTGAGGTTTTCAAAATTAGTAAAAAGAAATATATTTTCTGATGAGTTGTGTCCCCTGACAAATCTCTTGCAATGCTCGTAACTTAAAAACCACTTGCCAGATTTTGATCACATTTTCAACGCTGGTAATGTTAAGGTGTTCTCTTTATTTTTGTAGAATGTCCTAAACCATCTTAGCTATAATACAGCCATTCGCTTCCACCAACCCTTCTAAATCCTATGTTTGTTCTGTTGCCTCATGGGGGTATCCTATCGTTTATTCTATTTTATTTATCTTTCGTGTCCAATCATAAATATATTTGAACATATTTTGAGTATTTTTTATTGCAGTTACGTTTGCATTAAAAGATGAATAGATACGTCGAAAAAGCCATTATGACAGTTTATTGTTAATAAAAATTGGCACAGATGTAAAATAATGGAAGAATTGCATTTTCTGTGAACAGCCCAGCATTGCTCTCTGCCTCATGTATGTTGTCCCTTGATATTGTTACTAGCAAGCTAAACGGCACTTATCTCTTTATTATGGCTGGCATGTTTTATAACATTCCTCAATGTTAGAAGCTCAAGCGCATAGATATTTAATAATTTTGTTCACAAAATGAATAAATTTACTTATCTCAATTTTATTTTTGCATATGTATTATTTTTGCATAGATTTCCTAATATCAAAGAATTAGAGAAAGTGTACTTCAGACAAAATAACCCAGAAACATCATATTAGTAAAAACACTATTAGTGTTCATGAAAGAAACTTATCGCATAATCACACATTTAGAAACTTATCGCATAATCACACATTTAGAAACTTATCGCATAATCACACATTTAGAAACTTATCGCATAATCACACATTTATAAACTTATCGCCTAATCACACATTTAGCTGCACCGTTAAACGATACTGTTTATGCCGAAATGATTGTTGTACTTTCTTGTTAAACTTGCAATATTTCACACTCTATCGGATTAGAGCAATTAGTTATTGCCAAAGACGGAGAACTATTAAGACTATCTTGGATCACATATAAATATTATTACTATTGCCGGCCACGGAAAACTAAGACCATCGCGGGCCACGGAAAACTAAGACCATCGTGGACCACGGAAAACTATTAAGACAATCGTGGATCACTGAGTTATATTAAGACAATCGTGGATCACTGAGTTATATTAAGACTATCGTGGATCACTGAGTTATATTAAGACAATCGTGGATCACTGAGTTATATTAAGACTATCGTGGATCACTGAGTTATATTAAGACTATCGTGGATCACTGAGTTATATTAAGACTATCGTGGATCACTGAGTTATATTAAGACTATCGTGGATCACAAGTTATTTGAGAGTGCTATAAATCACATAAATGCTTTACCCTCATATTTAGCGAAAATTGGGCGAAACTATAAGATAATATAATTAATTATTAAAAATGACAACATATGTAAAAAAAAAAAAACTCAGTTAACGTTTAAGACTAGCTATTCTTAATTCTTATTGAGAATCTAGTATTTGAAACAAACATAAAGCCCACTTTGCCAATTTCAGCATAATAAGGTTACAAAACAAAATGGTGCTATGGCACTGCCAGACAGGCTAGTTAGAAAATGAACCTAACAGCTATAGATTTTCACTTGCTGTCTGACAAACTAATGATTAATTTCCACATGAATATATATCAGAACACAGGCTGGTCACTCTTTCATAAACTTGGTGAATAAAACTTAAGGTATTCAATATTTACTTGAAACCGACAGACAGAGAGCTTTGATCAGACTATTTGTGAGGATGATTTGGAATCAATCGAGTTAAGTTTTTACTCACCATTCCGAATAACAACTGTTGCAATACACTTGGAAAACTTACTCGAAATGTGCAAATACAGCTTTTTGATTAGTAACACAGGTTTTGAGTAAGATCTGAAGTCTAGGAAGGTTTTATAACAGAAAGGCCAGGAGTTGACATTGCGTGTGGTACAATTCAAACAAACAGTCCTCCAGTGGTAAATGGAATTAATACTTACAGCAATTTCAATGGACATCTGCTGAATTTCATTTGATCTCAGACAAAACTCAGTTACACTTTTAAGCGTACAACACGTAGTTCCTAACTTCAATTTTTATGAAATCAATGCTTCTAGGAGTGTCTATATTTATTAATTTTTAATTTATTAGCTAATCTTCCAAATTTTGTACTAAAACGTAAATACTAATTGTACTCAAAGCTGTCAACTAAGTGATCTTAATTTCTAAGTAATGGTTTCTTTTCGTAATTGTTTTGTGCACTTCAAAGCATTCAACTTTACATCTTATGTTCTAGGTTATTTCCCAGTACAGACCAAAGCCCAAAATGAGATGAAGCTGTACTGGCACGGTATGACGGTATTCTCAAAATAAATCGGACTTTCTTGCGCGATATGATTCTGTACTTTTTTTTTGGAAAATGCTATTATAGATTCGGAAAACGGTTTTATTACAGCGCACCACAAAGTTACTATTAAATTTTGTACGAATATATTTGAAATCATATCTTTCTTTGATATGACCAAAAAGGGATAGACACGTTAACCATTTAAAACCTGATATTAAATTATAGTTCGTATTTGCTTTGCTCTAGTACAATAGGATTTATTCTCTGTGTGGGACTTTGTCTACGAATAAATCATTGCCCGTGTTTTGCAAAAGCTAAGAGTCATGCTGGATTTAGAATAACGATTTTTATAAAGAGTTTAGCAGAAAGGTTAGATTGTTAGGATAACCGTGAGGATGATTGGGCATTGCAAACAAGTAATTTGTACGATATTAACTGAGATTTTTGGATGTAGCATATCAAATGGTGGTTTCTCGGAATGTTACATTATTGCCTAAAATTAGAAATCCAACGTTTTTGTTGTAATAAACACAGTTTCAAAACACTATTTACAGTTTGACAGAATATGAAACTTAAACTGTTGTTATGTTTTGATATTTGGCTTTTGAACCAATTTCTTTTAGTTAATGACTCTGCTTACAACGTATCTTAAATTGTCATTAGACACGTTTGAAAATTACGTTACTGATGTTAATAGTCGCCTTATAATGCAGTATCCGAGTCAAGTGTGTGTGTGTGTGTGTGTGTGTGTGATTTGCATTTTTAACGTAGCTTAAAATGTTTATGTCATATCGCTACGATGTCTGCAGTGTGGCAGTTTATAGTTATGTCTAGCACTGGGACATCATGTCGGAGACATGTAGCATCATGTCCCACCTAGTCACATTATCCTAACACCAGGCCGACCAGTCCTAACACTAACCTCTTCATGCTGAGGCGGACGCTCTAACCACTAAGCCACCGTAGCGGTCCAAACCAAGTAACTGCCAGAGAAAATACTTTTATAAGAGAGCACAATTTCTACTCTCCAACAAATACTTATACCTTGTCAGTGTCATTACAATTTCTTATCAAAACTTGATCATTTATGAAAGTTTTGATAAAATAAGAACGGAAGTGAAGATATTGTTCATGTATTTTTTTTAATACAAGCTTTGGAGAACACAGACCAGTGTCATTAAGTTTGAATATAGATAACATTATATGAGGACTAAAATGCTTACACAACACAGCATTTTCACACACCTGCTTACACAACACAGAATTTTCACACACCGGCTTACACAGCACAGCATTTTCACACACCTGCTTACACAACACAGCATTTTCACACACCGGCTTACACAACACAGCATTTTCACACACATGCTTTATGTAATGTACAATATGAAGATACATATTTCCACTTGATACAAAACATAGTCTAGGAATGGAATCCTCAAAACATGTAGTGCTTGTCAAATGCAATTTTTAAAACGTTTATGTTAGCTTCATTCTCAAAATCGGTTAGAAACTAAATTATAGCAAATATCGATAAAATAAAGCAGTCATTTCCATTATAATATGCTTTGCTGCTTAGTGTCCTTTTATGATGATAATCATGATCATAATTATAATCATCGTCATCGTCGTCGTAGTCATCATCATCATCATCATCATCATCATCATCATCTTCTGAAGAAGAAGAAGAAGAAGAAGAAAAAGAAGAAGAAGCATCAGCAGTAGCATCGTCTTCACATCGTCCTCCTAGGAGCATCACTGACTCATAGACTTGTAATTTTTATTACTATATAACTGACAGCTGGACATTTCAGTCATTTTCAGCCAAGTCAGGATTTTATCTCCCAGAATTGTAGAAGAAGAAAGGAAGCTACATCTGTAATGCACCGAAATCTCGCACTTGGGCTTACAGGCGCTGTGAATGGTCTAAAATTAATCAGTGCATGTGTGCAGTCATACATAAACCACGAAATTTCTATTTATTATTTGAAGTATGGACGCTTCAATGTGGCATTCCTGGTCCTACCAATACGAATATGTCTAGACGCTTCAATGTAGCATTCCTGTACATGTCAGTACTAGTATGTCTGGGCGCTTCCATGTGGCATTCCTGTACATGTCAATACGAGTATGTCTGGACTCTTCCATGTGGCATTCCTGTACATGTCAATACGAGTATGTCTGGACTCTTCCATGTGGCATTCCTGTACATGTCAATACTAGTATGTCTGGACTCTTTCCATGTGGCATTCCTGTACATGTCAATACGAGTATGTCTGGACTCTTCCACGTGGCATTCCTGTACATGTCAGTACTAGTATGTCTGGACTCTTCCATGTGGCATTCCTGTACATGTCAATACGAGTATGTCTGGACTCTTCCATGTGGCATTCCTGTACATGTCAATACTAGTATGTCTGGACGCTTCCACGTGGCGTTCTTGTACATGTCAATACTAGTATGTCTGGACGCTTTAATGTGGCATTCCTGTACATGTCAATACGAGTATGTCTGGACTCTTCCACGTGGCATTCCTGTACATGTCAGTACTAGTATGTCTGGACTCTTCCATGTGGCATTCCTGTACATGTCAATACGAGTATGTCTGGACTCTTCCATGTGGCATTCCCGTACATGCCAATACGAGTATGTCTGGACTCTTCCATGTGGCATTCCTGTACATGTCAATACTAGTATGTCTGGACGCTTCCATGTGGCGTTCATGTACATGTCAATACTAGTATGTCTGGACGCTTTAATGTGGCATTCCTGTACATGTCAATACGAGTATGTCTTTTCTGGATGCATTGCTATGTATGGTTCAATAATAAAATGAAAAAAAAAATGATTGGTGATATTTGGCAAGAAAATATGGACCCGGTTGTTGGACCAACTTAGGTACATATAGCCTTTTGTAAACAAAAACAAACGAAGTTATTAAACTAGTCATTTATTTATAGACTGTATTATCTTTAAAAACACCGTAACCAAATGCTGAGGACAAAACTTAAAAAATCGAGCTCATTCGCTTAGGACATATATCTCCATCTATTGGTGCTTCTGTTTGTTTCACTAAATGTTAACTCTTGATAGTATATTCTTGATAGTATATAATTTCGTACTTACCAAAGACTGAAAGCTACCTTGTTCACTGGGAGAAAATGTGATCCCAATGCAATTTCCCTCATTCTTGGTATAACAAAGGGAATTCAGTGTCATGGCAAGATGCCATTTTTGGGGAACGCTTTCTCGTTCATAGTACGTCACTGTCAACACATTATCACCTCTCAATTTACATTTATACGAAGGTGTTCATTTTGACACTATTTTCCTTGATTGCAAAAATTAGTCAATTGTGCACTATACGATGGTCAAAGGATGGTGTGTATTCTTGACACTGTTTTTTCTTTGATTGGAACAAATAGCCAGTTGTACACTTTACAAAGGTTAAACAATGTTGTGCTTTCGTGACACTGTTTTCCTTGAATGCAATAATTAGTAACTTTGTTCACTCTCAAACGGTCAAATGTTGGTGTTTAATCTTGACACTATTTTTCATGACTGCGGTAAGTAGGCAGTTTTACAATATGCAAAGGTCAACTGATGGTGTGCATATTTGACACTTGTTTCCTTGATTACAATTTTTTCAATTGTACACTGTACGAAGGTCAAATGATGGTGTGTATTCTTGACACTGTTTTCTATGACTACGGTGGATAGACAGATATACACAGTGTGCAGTTATAATACTGTTTTCCTAGTTTGCAATATATAGTCAGTCTGTTCACTGTACGAAGGTCAAATGATGGCGTGTGTTCTTGACACCGTTTTCCTTGTTTGCAATTGATAGTAAGTACACTGTACGAAGGCCAAATAATAGTGTGTAATCTTGACACCCTTGATTAAAATTGATAGTAAGTACACTGTACGAAGGCCAAATAATAGTGTGTAATCTTGACACCGTTTTCCTTGATTGCAATTAATAGTAAGTACACTGTACGAAGGCCAAATAATAATGTGTAATCTTGACACCGTTTTCCTTGATTGCAATTGATAGTAAGTACACTGTACGAAGGCCAAATAATAGTGTGTAATCTTGACACCCTTGATTGCAATTGATAGTAAGTACACTGTACGAAGGCCAAATAATAGTGTGTAATCTTGACACCGTTTTCCTTGATTGCAATTGATAGTAAGTACACTGTACGAAGGCCAAATAATAATGTGTAATCTTGACACCGTTTTCCTTGATTGCAATTGATAGTAAGTACACTGTAAGAAGGCCAAATAATAGTGTGTAATCTTGACACCCTTGATTGCAATTGATAGTAAGTACACTGTACGAAGGCCGAATAATAGTGTGTAATCTTGACACCGTTTTCCTTGATTGCAATTGATAGTAAGTACACTGTACGAAGGCCAAATAATAGTGTGTAATCTTGACACCGTTTTCCTTGTTTGCAATTGATAGTAAGTACAATGAAAGAAGGCCAAATAATAGTGTGTAATCTTGACACCGTTTTCCTTGATTGCAATTGATAGTAAGTACACTGTACGAAGGCCAAATACTAGTGTGTAATCTTGACACCGTTTTCCTTGATTGCAATGTGTAGTAAGTTTTACTTTGCGATGGTCCGAATCGAACGTTATTTACTTTAAAGAAAACCAATTTCCGACCTTATCTGTAAAACCGTGATAGTACTAGGGACCGTTATTAACTGTCAAAAATTTGTCTTTGAGAATGCATTTGTTCAAACGTGCATGTATTTGGTCTGAGTCCTGATTAACGCAAATGGTTTTCAACCTCTGCTATAGCAGTTGACAAAGATAGAATATGTACAAACGAACGTACCAGGAACATTATTGCTCAGAAATGTCGTTTCTGTGTCAACACGATAGCCGAATTTTAGTTTAGCAGGCCAAAGGGCAGTATCGCATATTCATTTGTAAATTATGTGCATTAAATGACAAGAATAAGAAATGATGCTGAAATCTGAAGCAGTGCGATTGAACCTAATTTAAAACTTCAAAATTTAAAACGAAATAGAAAAACAAATTATTTTCACTTGTTTGACCTCTCCTGTTACAGCAGACGAATTTGGAATCTAAAATTAAATTTTCGATTCAAAATATGTCCAATTAGGAAGACGTCTATTGAATCAGATAAAAGACAATTTATAACACAAAAAGGAAATGAGAAAGAAATACAATTTAAATTCTCATATTTTCAGATTCAAAACAGTTTACGGACGATTTACAACTTGTCAGACTCTTTCAAATGACTGTTTATCAGTGACTGTTTTCAGATCATACTATTGTTCGAAATAAAAATCAAAATATGGGTCGTTTAAATAGTCGCTTATATTTGTAAACCCATATATATATATATATATCCATTTGTCAGTTTGGTAAACATTTACACTTGTCTATTATGACCAGTTTGAAATCATGATTCGCAGGATAGTCAGACATTGGGCAGAGGATATCCGGTGTCTAGACTGGCTCGATACGGAGATATTTAAGTTTTAATAATACAACACTCCAGGCTTAAATGCCGCCATCTACAGGAGATTCAAGGGACTATATTTCACTTAAGTTCAGTCCTCAGTCAGTTGTCTTGCTTAATCGATAGCCTGTAAATAGACCCAGTGCAAATAAGGCAGATGTTTCCAGGGTGGTTGCAAATCATATAAGCCAGTTTAATTATGCAAGAGTTCAGACAAATGGTTAGAACGTAAATAGTAATTACAAGGTAATTATTCTGGTACCTGTTAGCAATTCCACAAACAAGGCACGATATTAGAATAATAACGGAAACATTAAAATCAACACCATTAACTCTAACGCTCTCTCAATCTCTCTCGCTCTCTCTCTCTCTCATACACACACAAACACGCACGTACATAATGTATATGAAACTCATTTTACCATTTATTTCATCAAAACACAAACATACACGCATACACACACACGCAAGCAAACAACGTGTATGAAATGGCATGTAAACTCATTTTGCAATTAATTTCATCTAAGCACAAATACACATAAACACACATACACACAAACACGGTATCTGAATGCCATGGGAACACATTTACCATTAATTTCATCTAAACACACTCAAGCACGCACACTTAAACCACGAAAGCTCGTTTTACCTTTAATTTCATCCAACCACGAATATACACGCACACACACTGTATCTGAAATGCCATCAAACCTCGTTTACCATTAATTACATCTAAGCACACACACTCACGCACGCACACCTGGACCGAATATGAAATGTAATGAAACTTCAACTTACCATTAATTTCAATTTACCATTAATTTCATCTAAACACAAACAAGTGAACTGCCATGGCAACATTACGCCATTTATTCTACCAAAGTCCTCCATATCTTCTCCGTCGGTAGGGACGTAAATGTTTTGATAAATTATACAAAACGATGACGATTAAAAGATACATTGTTGTGAAGTAAATCAATATTCGAGTTATTCCAGCTACAAATGTAATTATGTGGGGATCATAAAGGAGAAGCAATACTAAGTTTATGTTGGTTGAACAGATACCGCCGATTCATTTATATTTGCAACGGTGAAAAGCATGAAAATCCTTTGTAATATGAAAGTCATTCGTACTAACCAGTATATTTAGGCAGATAGAATTTAATTTTACAAACAGTATAGGCTGACTTGTATTGTTACTTACCAAGAAAGTTTATGATCCCGGATCTAGATATCTTCGCATGACATTTTTAGTATTTGAAACGCCTGTTGAATCACGATATGACCTTCAAAAAATGGAAACACTCTGATTAATTTAGAAACGAATGTCAGTTAATTAGTATAATAACACCTTTATAAGTAGCATTCGCAATCTGAAATGACTACACGTGTAAATTTTCTTACATTACCCAATGAACTAAGATGAGTACTATATGCATTTTCTTTCTGAAAAATGTCCCTCTCTACACAATCACCGGTATAGTCAATCGTCAACTAGTTGTTATTGGAAAAGTTCAAATGAAAATCTTTAAATGTCACAAAAACATTAGGCATTTGGGAGAGATTTGTTATTTTTCGCCCATGTTTTGTTATATATTTATTTCTTTCTTTATTGATTGATTTATTTATTTATTTATTTGTGGGATGATTTACTTCTGCAAGTTGTACTCATCTAGAAATTGTCAACAACAGGGGCTCGTTATTTAGTATTAGTTTTAATGCTACACTGTCTGAACTATTGAAGTATTCTCGGTGGATATTTCGATTGCATGAAACAGTTTCATTCCATGAAAACAGGACAACTGATACGGTAAGACAGGAAGAAAAACAGTTCATCGTGGCAATCATTTAACTTGGTACGATGGCTACAAAATAATTTCCCATCAAGGGACTTCCAGAAAAGATCGAGTTTCAACTTACATTTATCTCTAGGGAGAAATTTGAAAGACATGTTCTTTATAGTTCCAAAGAAATGTAGAAGACCGTTATGTTCTATAATGGGCTCCAAATATCAAGGAGTACCACTTATCGAGGGTTTTGTAGTTGCAATAAACCATGCATTTAAAGATCCAATGAAGAATGATCCGTGGACACAATCCTCTTCCACAGTCCATCAGATTAATGATCCTTGGGCACAAACCTCTTCCACAGTCCATCAGATTAGGCATCAAAATCCATTTTACCCTTGAAGATAAATTAATTCATTCAGAGTCAGAGAAAAGCTGAACATTAATTCAGCATAATGAAATGTAATACTTTCTATAAGACATTTAATGACTCCAGTATGATAAAATGTAATACTTTCTAGGAGACATCAATGAATCCAGTATCATTAAATGTAATAGTTTCTCCATGAACTAATCAATCCACTGTCATAAAATGTAATGCTTTCTACAAGACACTAATCAATCCAGTATGATAAACTGTAATACTTTCTACAAGACACTATATTAATTCAGTATCATTAAAAATGTAATAGTTTCTACTAGACTCCAAATAAAAGACAATGAAGGAGTCAGCGTGAAGGAGTGTATGAACAACCAGATTTTAAGAGGTTGTGTTTGTTTTTAGTTTTGAAAATTACTGATAAATTATTTTCTCGTTCTGTCTTAATTTATATACAGGGTTGATATTTTTAAAGTGATCGACATTTACCAACCATTGATTATGTACACAAGATCTTGAAATAGTCATGAATATTTTAGAGGGAACAAAATTTAGGTTTCGGTGCAAAACTTAAAGGGCGTCTTCAAAACCTATTCCGAAACGTTTCATCTAGGATAAATAAAGTCTTTTAGTGCTATCAGATTCTTTGCTCGTTTCCGCAATGTAATTCTACAGTCTCCAAGTGGGTTTCACAATGTACACATTCCATCACAAAAACGTTTGTTTAGTTTTCGATGTAGGATTAATGCATAAATGAAGCTTAACAATCAATTACACACTACATGAATGACTGTAGTGATGTGTAGGCTTGTCAATCAGTTATACACTGTATGAATGACTTTAGCAATGTGTAGGCTAGTCAATCGGTTATACACAGTATGAATGACTGTAGTGATCAGTTGGCTTGTCAATCAGTTATACACTGTATGAATGACTGTAGCAATGTGTTACCTTGTCAATCAGTTATACTTTGTATGACTGGCTGTAGTGATGTGTTGGCTTGTCAAGCAGTTATACTTTGTATGAATGACTGTAGTGATGTGTAGGCTTGTCAATCAGTTATAATTTATATGAATGACTGTAGTGAAGTGTAGGCTTGTCAATCTGTTATACTTTGTATGAATGGCTGTAGCAATGTGTAGGCTAGTCAATCGGTTATACACAGTTTGAATGACTATAGTTATGTGTAGGCTTGTCAAGCAGTTATACTTTGTATGAATGACTGTAGTGATGTGTAGGCTTGTCAGTCAGTTATAATTTGTATGAATGATTGCAGTGATTTGTAGGTTTGTCAATGAGTTATACACTGTATGAATGACTTTAGTGATGTGTTGCCTTGTCAATCAGTTATACTTTGTATGAATGACTGTAATGATGTGTAGGCTTGTCAATCGGTTATACACAGTATGAATGACTATAGTGATGTGTAGGCTTGTCAGTCAGTTATAATTTGTATGAATGACTGTAGTGATGTGTAGGCTTGTCAGTCAGTTATAATTTGTATGAATGATTGCAGTGATTTGTAGGTTTGTCAATGAGTTATACACTGTGTGAATGACTTTAGTGATGTGTTGCCTTGTCAATCAGTTATAATTTGTATGAATGACTGTAATGATGTGTAGGCTTGTCAATCGGTTATACACAGTATGAATGACTATAGTGATGTGTAGGCTTGTCAGTCAGTTATAATTTGTATGAATGACTGTAGTGATGCGTAGGTATGTCAATCTGTTATACTTCTATGAATGACTGTAGTGATGTGTAGGTTTGTCAATCTGTTATACTTTGTATGAATGACTGTAGCAATGTGTAGGCTTGTCAGCTTGTCAGTCAGTTATAATTTGTATGAATGACTGTAGTGATGCGTAGGTATGTCAATCAGTTATACTTTGTATCAATGACTGTAGTGGTATGTAGGCTTGTCAATCAGTTATACACTGAATGAATGACTAGTGACGTGTAGGCTTGTCAGTCAGTTATACTTTGTATGAATGACTGAAGTGATGTGTAGGCTTATCAATCAATTATACACTATATGAATGGCTGCATGAATGTGTAGGCTTGTCAATCATTTATACGCTATATGAGTGGCTATAGCGAAGTTTAAGCTTGTCAATCAATTATACACTGTATGTATGGCTGTAGTGATATGTCGGCTTGTCAATCAATTATACACTATATGAATGGCTGCATGAATGTGTAGGCTTGTCAGTCATTTATACGCTATATAAGTGGCTATAGCGAAGTTTAAGCTTGTCAATCAATTATACACTGTATGCATGGCTGTAGTGATGTGTCGGTTTGACCATCAATTATACACTGCATGCATGGCTGTAGTGATGTGTCGGCTTGTCCATCAATTATACACTGTATGCATGGCTGTAGTGATGTGTCGGCTTGTCCATCAATTATACACTGTATGCATGGCTGTAGTGATGTTTAGGCTCGGCAGTCAATTACCCACTGTATGAACGGTTGTAGTGATGTGAAGGTTGTTCTGTCAAATATACAATGCATGAGTGGTTTTAGTGATGTGTATTCTGTTCAGTCAATTACGCGCTGTATTATTTTCTATATCGACGCGTAGGCCGTTTAGTCAAATACACACCACTGCATGGGTGGTTGTAGTGATGTGTACACTGTTCAGTTAATAACACACTAAATGAATGGCTGTAGTCACGAGTAGTCTGTTCAATTAATTACACACTGTATGAATGGCCGGAGTGATAATTTGGCTGTTTATGCATAATGCGTAATCCGTTTTCAAGATTCGTGACTTCATGAATCTCGTACAAGATGAAGTACTTTCTTATAATTACACACACACACACACACACTATATATATATATATATATATATATATATATATATATATATATATATATATATATATATATATACACTACATTTTAAACATTGTTTACAAATATTGTTCAAGCCAATACGAAGGGTGTATGCCTATATAAGTAGCTTCTTTTTTGTGTTATGAACTAATAATTCCCAATGTCTAAATATCTCTATGTGTGTGTGTGTGTGTGTGTGTGTGTTTCGGAGCGGCCATTTTTTTATTTCACGTGATAAAATTTAACCAATGACGCGACTTTCAGAAGATGCATTGACAGTTCTGTCACGCTTTACTATAAGTTAAGAAAATGCTTCCCGTTTGTCTAAATCCCGTAAATATACACATTATGCATAGCCATTGCCAAAAGTCGTCAATTTACTTAATACAATTTTGTACCCGTTTAAAATACCTTCATTTTTCGATAATGTCAATGAATTGAATCCCTTGATGGAATTTGTTTGTTGTCAAATGTCTAATGAATAAAATCACGTTACTTCTTAACTCTGTCCACTTCGCATTTTGTTTTCCCTATTGAAGCCCTTTAAGTAAATAATTATCAGTTTCGCTGCTGAATTTAAGGACATTTTTTGTGTTCGTTCTTACCTTATTTCCAGTATTGTTGAAAGAAAAAAGGAATGTAATATATTGAAATCAAGATATTTTTTAAAAGAGAAATATTTATATTTTGGTACATTAACATTTACGTATTTTTGGAAATAAAACAGTGTTAAACGTTTCGAATCCTGTCATAAATGCATCACATGCCGTTCGCATGATTTCAGAATTGTAGAAAAATGCATCGTTATGACCAAGAAGCTTTAACAAAAACATACATATATGCTAAGTAGAAAAAAATATCGACACATATTAAGATTATTTCTTGTTATATTAGCCATTTTTGCCATTTCCTGTGATCGTACATTTTTTCCTCATCTTTAGCAGCAGAGGGGCTGTACAGACCGAAACTTTTTGCACAATAAACCCCTCCAGGAAACTATTCCTCGATAGAGGGCTTATTTCGACGAAATAAACCCTTCTATTCAGAATACAGGACAAAAAAAAATGTCCCCCGAAAACTCGAAGAGTTTCCAGGGACAAACTCGTTGAGTTTGCACTGACAACTTGGGTTACTTCAATAAATCTGAAACAGTTTCCGTGGCGGGGTCGTTATTGAAAAATCCATGGGTCGGGTCCATCCCCTCTGCTGCTCTGGGAAATGAGTTTCCAAGGAAAAACATTTTTATGTTGCAAATAGTGTATCAAGTCCAATACGGTATCTTGTTCTGGGATCGTGTAAATTTATTGTCACAAATCCGTGAGGTTTTCTTTGAGCATGACTGAAGAAATTTTTAAATTTATTTAAATCCATATCGCCACCACACCAGGTTTGATGAATATTTCTCAGTGTATGTGTATCAACTCCATTGAATATCGCAAGAAGATTACAATTATCCCTGATTACTTTAGGAATTTGTGTATAACGCTGAGTAACATAAATCACATCAGTGTTTTTGTGACGTCCCCGGGAAAATATTCTTGCGGGATTTTTTTGCTTGTCCAACATAACATCATCATACACTACTAGGTTGTTAATTGATTCATCAAGATCCTCGACGCTGGGGGCTTCTTCGATATCAGTGATAAATTCAACAACATCCTCACCGTCTTTACTCAGCGCGCTTGCACTCTCATTAAAATCTTTTATAACGTTATAGCATCGTTGATCATCTACAGATGGAGCTATCAAATACAGTTTATCCCATTTCATCCACTTCATTATCAAGTTCAGCAACAGCTGTGTTTTACCTGAACCGGATGGCCCAATTATAATCGCGCGGATAGAGTTTGGTAGCACTGAATTATGCTTAACTGGCTCTTTCTTTTTTGTCGCAGAAAAATCTGTAATTTCCATTTGTATATAAAGAATAATAATTATGGATCTATATTGTGTGAAGTGTAAGGCACGAACCCCTACGAATGATCTAACAACCATTACAACAAAAAATAACAGACAAGCACTTTCTGGTAAGTGTACGCGATGTGGCACAAAAAAATTTAGATTTCAAAAAAAAAGCGAGAATTTAGCGGAGGTGACATTGCAGCCAAACTTGGAAAGCTCCCCGGAACTCCCTGGGCAAAGTATCCCGGAGAAAAACATCTCCCAGGATACAATTACTGCGGTCCAGGGACCCGACTAGATATCAGACTTGATGAACAATCTAAACCAAAACCGGGAGAGTATCCGATAAACGCTATCGACGCAGCGTGTCACATACATGATGTTGCTTATCGAAGTAAAGATCTACAAGACAGGCATATCGCGGATGTGAAATTAATTCATGCACTAAGCGCCATAAAAAATAAATCATTTAAGGAGTCACTCGCTAATTGGTTAGTAAGATCAGCGATGAAATCTAAATTAGTATTAGGCGCTGGATAATTAAATAAAAATGCAAGCGATTTATTATTCCCCAATCGGATACTGGAGAGGTAACTCAGCAATTAATAAACTCGCCAACGCGGCATCAGTAACACGCGAGGTTGCCAAAAATTGGCTATCAAAACAAGCAATATGGCAAATCTACTTACCACCACCTCGACAAATCAACTTTGCACATTTTGATGTTAGTGTGCCCAATGAAGTTCATCAGGCTGACATACTATTCCTGCCTCATGATACTGTCCGTAGAAAAATATACAAATACGCGCTAACAGTAGTTGATGTTGCCAGTAGATACAAAGAAGCAGAACCGTTAGCGACTAAAACAGCGTCCGAAGTCGCCTCTGCGTTTAAACGAATTTATCAACGAGGACCTCTAAACTGGCCACGATTATTACAAGTTGATCCTGGCAAGGAATTTCAGGGCGCGGTGTCATCACTGACAAAGCAGCATAACGTTACCATACGACGAGGACATACTGAAATTCATCGGGATCAGGCAATTGTTGAGCGATTTAATAGAACACTCGCTGAGAGATTATTCGGATACCAGTACGCGAGGGAATTCATTTACGATACGAGATCTCGTGAATGGGTTGCAAGACTGCCAAACGTGATAGCCGCACTGAATAATGAAATTACCAGAACAACAAACATGAGACCTGTAAATGCAATCACAAAAAAATATATACCCCGCGTCAGTGAACGCGGACAACAGCAACAAAATGTTTCAACGCAGCCAGGGACGCTAGCGTCCCCACTGCTGGGTAATGTCACCGTTAGGTATTTATACGAACCAGGCGAACTAGAAGGAGGAAAAAAAAGAGCAACCGATCCCACATGGAGTGTTACTACACATAAGATATCCAGCATAACCAGATCAACTGGGAGAAACGCAATCTACAGATTAGATTCGACTGCTCCTCAACGCGGATTTAAACGCGAGCAACTTCAGGTGATTCCCGAGGATACACAATTACCACCCCGATCACTAAAGTGATCCGCACTGAAGTGATTCAATCATTTAAATAACTGCAGCAACACCTCTGCGTCGGTTACACTCAAGACAGGTCAACATCACATTTTCACGTGTATGACCGCGACTGCTATCTATTCTATCTACGGTGAATTGCCTTGGGTCGTTTTTCGAATACTGCCACAGCAATAAACAATTACAACTCGCACAGTGATTATTCTGCTGTTGTTGTAATTGTATTACAAATTCAACATCCAAACTTTGTTTGGGATCAAACTCTCTACCATTTTTTTTGTCGCTCTGTTTGTAACCGGCTAATTTCTTTCTTATTGTATCATCAGCGATTGATCTGTTGATGCTGTCGTTGATAACATCATCTAATACAATTCTTTGTAACTGAGCTATCCTTCTTACTCTTGACACGGCTAAATAAACTAAATTTGACCACTCGATGCGATCATCAACAATCCAAACTGTTGTATCTGAAATAGTTAGTCCTTGCGAACTGTGGATGGTCATAGCGTATCCTAGCGTCCACGGGGATTTGCTCATTTTCAGTGCCTGTTCGACAGCATCAACATCAACGATAACAATATCATTTAATACTAAATTTTGTTTTTCCGTCCCTGACGCAGTCAGGCGTCCTGGAATATCAACATCAATATTCTGCAATCGCGTATCAGCTGGTCTATAACACAACGGCACTGGCAACATGGGAAATTTCTTCTGATGTAACTGAAATAACCGCTGCTGAAGTGTGTCCCTGACTATCTTTCTACTTGCCACAATTAAATCACCTGGTTTCCACGTTTCCCAAAAGTCGCTCAGCGAAGTCTCTGGAATTATTTCACGCATTATCTCACACTGGACTTTATTGGTTTGTAGCCTGATCAGTGTCTTAAACTCTTTCAGCGTTTCATCGAGTGCTCTGTGATCGTTAGTTATTTCCTCATAATAATCTACAAAAGTTTGCAGCCACTCGTGTGGAGATTCACCTGTAAATGGCGGTGGTTGACCATGATCGCCGCACATCACCACTGCGGTATTTTTCTTTAGCAACCAATCCAGAAACTGTTTTAATATATCTAACGGCACAGTGTCTATCTCATCCCAGATTATTTTCTCGGGAATATATTTCGTTCCCATTCGTTCAGGTGTCCACGTGCCGCCGCTGTATTTGAAAAAACTGTGATACGTGCACGCGTTAACATCCCGTTGTCTCATCTCCCTGGCAAGTCTGTGTGTGGGAGTCAGCACGACCAAGTCAGAACCGCGAAATAATTCAATCGCCCGAGTTGTCTTACCAGAACCACCAGGGCCGTTTAGATAAACTGTTTTGTGTCTTGTAACAGGATCGTGCACCGGCGGAGACAACGAAACCGTCGAAGACATTTCTGCGCTGCGATACTCATCCACGATTTCAACGTCAGCTGATTCACAATATCCTTGTAACATTTCATTCTTTATTCTCCACGAGCCCCACGATGGATCATCCGATATAACATTATCCAACAGCGCTGAGTATTTTTTATTAATATAAAATGAATCCGTTGCAACTCTCACTGCGACAACAGGGAATCTATTAATCATCGACAACAAATTTATGGATACATAAGCTAGCATCGAAGATCTCAAATGTGTGTACTGAGATGATTCTCCGTCGATATAACTAAAAACAGTCCCTAGTTTTTCCCCGTTTGACAGAAACACATCTTCGCGGTTACAGAACATGTTGTTCGTGGCTGCATCAGCGACAACAAGATCCAATTCAGTCTTGTCCATGATTAATCGACTGTGATGTTGTTTATGATCATACGCTCCACCTTGAGTGAATTTCCCTATTATTCTTCGTCCTAGATCTTTTGCTGTGCTTTCGTCATTTCTGAGTTTGTTTTTAAGTACTTCAGGAGCTTTCTTGATGATAGCGTCGATAGAAGTTTCTGGATATTCTCGTGACCAATCTTCGATGACTTCTTCTAACGTAACCGGCGTTGGAGTTGGCAACCAAACTTCGGTTTGACGACAATAACATATAATCGCTTCGCTGACCGTCAGCGACAACAGTATTCGACTGTCAAGCATGTATCGCAATAACACTATCGGTGCCCATCGCTTCTCAACGAAATGTCTGCCAAACCAAACATAACACACAGGATGTAAATCCTTAGCGAATTTAAACGACGACACACAAGCAAATCCGGTCAAGTCAAAATCAGGCAATGGTCCGTTTACAGCAACTCTTGTCATCGAGTTTGTAACGTGGCCAAATCGTTTAAAATATTCGCTGCATTCTCCACGCCCAAGGAAACTTCCTGGATAACACGCCGTCATGTCGACGGATATCATACCGCGGTGATCATATCGAGTATTCCACAAACCGCCGTGTCCGTATTCAACACAGCTCTGTTGGATATCCGCAAGAAAACTTTTCGGAGTTGGTCTCCATGAATTTCGTTCCCGGGCTACATGTGCGGCAACACCCGGGACAGTAAAACAGTGTGTCAGTAATGTATCAGTGTTGCCCGCATGATATTTTTCTGCGAGTTTTTTCATTTCCTGCTGTAACGCCGTTGTTCTATATATTTCCCCGTCGGGTCTCACAAACTGATCATATTCTCCATCTTCACTACTTCTGAATAACCACACAGACACCGGATCGGTTTTACTTATCTGATAAATAAAATCAAACATGCTCCCAGAATTGCTTTGCAATTCCGGATAATACTTCACAACACGGTCTCGCGGGAATATCCTAACCGAGTCAGTCCAGGCGTGACTGTTATGATCGATAATAGTTATTGGTGTTCCACGGGAATTGTATTTACACTCATACAATACCTCACCGGTTAACGATGAAACCGTTATAGGAAATTTTAGTAATCGCTCTAGCTCAGCAACATCATTTATTGACGCTCCTTTATCCGCTACTCGTGTCGCCCACGCTGTTATTTTAGTTTGTCTTAGCGGTGTTAGGCCGTTTCCTCGCATTGCATTTTTAAAATGTTCCATTACTCGCTCAGCTACACAATTCATCCTTGACTCTGTCAACGGCGACACCTTCATCGGTTTGAGTTTATCAACGCTTGGTTTCTTCATCGGATAAATTCCATAAATGACTGCGGTCACAGGATACGCTCTGGCATAATATGGTATATCAATCCCAACAAGTACTCCCGGTTTTGAGTCTTTACTTAACAGAACGGTTTTTCCACGAACCCCCTTGGCATCAAGAACAGGGTCTAGTTTGTCTCTGATAATCCACTTTCCGTCGTCGACTCTAACAATAAATTTTATCTGTATGAAATATCTTCTATCGTCGAGATACCCAATTATGTTACGCGCGATTGTATCGTTCATGGTAGCATCAATGATAATGCTCGCGTCGGGGATAATTTTATACGTAGAGAACACATGTCCGGCACCATCACGACGAAACTCTTCTTTGGCGTTCTTGATAACACCAATTACCGTTGCTAACTCTCTTCGTCGTGGATCAGCGGTTAACCGGTCAAGATCGAATCGAGAACCTGATACGGGTTTTATTCTGGATAGTCTTTCAAAACCCATTATTATAATTAAGACAAATATTTAAATAGACAAAAATATTATATATAATGAACGGAAACTCAAAGAGTTTCTCATGCAAGTGGATCAAACTAAATTCATCAGCGCCGTGTAGCAAACCCTGCAGAGGCGAATACTGTGGACAACATGCTCAACAGGTCCGCGGTGGGAGTCTAGGACCGATACCGTGTATCAGATGCGGCATTGGAGTACGAGGAAAAACGCAATTATGTTCAGCGTGTGGGGGAAAACGCTATCGAGAACTAAAACGGTATTATGATAAAAAAAATCCAGACTGTGATAACGCTCTCTCGGAGCGTGATTACATAAATAAGTTTTCAGACAAATTATGAATTAGACAAATGATTTGCTTATAGTATAATGAATCAGGAATTCGTCCGACATCCAACTATTCCAAATTATGAGGCAAACCGAGATGGCATAGTACGACACTGCACGCGAAGACGACCAGTTGGTGGAGTTGATAATGGTGGTTATTCAAGATTTACTGCCACGTGCGGAAAGAGGTATTTATGTCATCGTTTTATTTACGAATGTTTCTTTGGAGTGATCCCTAAGGGTTTTGTCATTGATCACATTAACGGTAACATACTTGATAACTCTATAAACAATCTTCGCGTGGTCACTCAGAGCAAGAACTGCCTACTGGGTAACACAGGGCGTTGTAAAACAGTTGCAAGAAGAGCTATTAAATCTATAAACGCAATTACAGGTGAAGAAATTGTATTCCAGTCAATAAACGCCGCCGGTAGGTATTTCGGTATTTGTCCACCTTCTGTACAGCATGTCGCAGATGGGATCTACAAAACAGCATTTTCAAAGAAGCTCAAACAGAAGATTTCATTCTGTTATATAACTCTTATCGTTGACACAAACGACGATAACTCCTCCGAGAGTGTGTAACGCTTTGCAGAGTTGTCGTTGCTGGTCAGAGGATTTGCTCCCCCTAAGAAAGCCACCTTGATAAAATATTTTATCGAGTTCATAACATGTAATCATTTATTTACCGTAGAATATATATTTTTTTACAAACAATATCCTCGTTTTACTGAATATATCCGACTGTTTTGCTCTTCTGTGCTTGTTATATGACCGCGCTTAAGAAAACATACAATTAAAATATTTTAAACAAGTCCCGCCCACTGCTAGAGCGAATTTCCAACTCGCAAGTAACAGTTGGGTTATATACGAAATCGCTCCCTAAGACCTTTGGGTCGATCGAAAGTCAGCACGCGCAAGCAAAACCATAAATTTAATCCGCCAATGGCGGGTGTCTTTTGTGCACCATCCAATGGTCGATTCAATGGATGGTTTTGCTCTGCTGCTGACCGTAGAAAATGACCCACCTGTGTATGTTTGTGTCGTCATAGGATAAGGTCTTAGGATAAGTTAGGATAAGATTACATGTTCATTGTGCCTTTACTTGCTGTCATACTCGAATCAGAGGTAAAGGTTGTCTGTTCTGTACCGTCTCTTAGGATAAGATTACATGTTCATTGTACCTTTGCTTGCTGTGATACTCGAATCAGAGGTAAAGGTTGTTTGTGTTGTCAAATAAATGTTTGCCGGGCCTGCTAGAGAACTCGATCCTAGAAGCCAGGGCTGTCTCGTCTTGTAAATAAATGTGCCTCTGAGTCACTTGGCAGTCAGAGGGGTCCGTCCTTAGGATAAGTTACGTGTTATATGTTTGTCCTTGTCAATTCACTAAACACGTCCTCTTGAGCCTATAGATATCTAGAGGCTCTTGCAGGGGATAAAGTGTTTCGTGTTACATGTTGTATTGTCATGTCGGAAGCAGTCCTCGTGGGGTTCTAGAACGTTATTTGACGATCTAGGCCCTTGCAGGGGATAAATGTTTCCGACTGTCTCGTTTTGTTTTGGAAAGCTAGCGTTTCTCATGCAAAGTGTTTCTATTAAAAATATAAAAATATATAATAATATGAATCACGAAAATATAAATACCATACTTGTTGAAATTAAAGAATTACAACAGCGAGGTTTTAATATTTTACTAGACACTGAAACAATTATGTCAGATTTTGAATCCTTGAATGAGCTATCACGGTTGGGGAAGAACAATCTCCCTGCCAGATATAGGTTCATTAAGGGTTTGCAAGATCGCATTTACAGATCACTTGCCGGGATAACTGAAAATCAGGTATCTGAATTTATTCCACTGTGCCGTGCAGTTGAGAAGATTCGTCTTGGATTGTCACAAGAGTATGAGACTCGAAAATTAATTAGCACCAGGGTGAGACGGTTAAAAGGTTATATAAAGAATCTAGACACGGAAATGCCTTGCATTTCTGACGAAAATACTAGTGTTTCTGACTACGAGGCCGACAAGGAAGTATAAACCGCATAGCGTGTGACTCACAGCACAAAGTGAAAGTAGAACCTGAGAAACGCTAGCGCCCCCCCCCCCCCCCCGCTTGGAGTGTAAAGCACATTTCCACGGGTAAAAAAAAAAGTGTATTATTTTTTTTGCCCTTGGAAACTCAAAGCATTTCTCTGGAAGTCCAAAGGACTTCTCAAGGGCGCTTTCAGATTTTCAGGATTTGCTTAAGCGTTTCAACATCAATACAGGAATGAGAATAGTTCATAATCTGTTCTCGTTGACACCAAACTATGATCATATGATTTTGCTGTAGCTGTGTTAATTGTGACGGAGTTAACAAGAAGTCTTCGTCACCATACACGTCAACGATTATTTTAACGGGGAAATACTGTTCTGGGAATGTCTGTATTTGAAATGCGGTTTTTATTGCCTCGTAAAGAATTTGCTTATCATGAATATGAACTCGTGCATGAATGTACTCGGGTTGATACATTATACACAACCGTTTTTTTTTAAATGCGTGCTAGCACTTTCAACGATAACTTATGCTGGTTTTGATAGGGTATTTGCACGATAAAATGACGAAAATGGATCAGTGCAGAAAAAAAAACTATTATAAATATTATGGATCCCTTGACTTAGGACTTCACCAGTAAGTTTATACTAACAGTCTCGTCACGCAGGTCCAACAAATTCCCCCTCTGGTCGGTGAGTTTGAAATTTATCGTTGACAACCACGGGTTATGACACCGTAGATAGACCGGATTGATTGGTTCTTGCACAATCAGAAAACCAGGGGGGTCTCTTGGTGTGAACGTATACAGGATAAACCCCTGTTGTGCCGTCGTAGTATCTGATGCGCTGTAACTGCCATCGATGACGTCACATACAAGATTGACCGCAATAACATCTGTGATATTTACGATCCCGGGTGAGATGTGTCTGCCATCGGATGCTGTACTGTTGTCGTGCTTGAGAATAACAGGTTGTGGTTTTATTCGTTCGTACGCGGCAAGAATATCTTCGAAAGATTGATCGATGAGATCAGAGACTGATTTTCTCAGCTCGGGCACGTTATATCCAGGAAATTTAAAATCTGAAATATCATTCACTTGAATACCATATTTAATTGCAAAATCTGCTCTGGCTATCTGTCTATAATTATCATCGATATAGTCTTTAAGATCCAGTAAAGCCTGAATTATTCTTAGATTTATAGTTTCCATGGCCGATGCGAGTTTGTTTAGTTTTTCTATGGTTGTGATAATATTATCACGCGGACTAGTTAAATCAGAAATATAATCTTGGAAATATACTCGCAGGAGTTGTAGCTGTTGTTTATGTACTAGATTGATCGGAATAAATAATTCAGATTCTATATCATCTAGACGGTAAACACGGAGCTCCTGCCCCCCCTTAACACGTGGAGCTTCTATACTCCAAGTATCGGGCATTAAAGTACTTTTTCTTGCTAGTAATTGATCTGCAAGGAGTAAATAATAATTGTACTCTAGGTCGTGTAGTGCTTCTTTATAGGTCATAAAATCCGATTTTTCAGGTTTTGGTGGACGAGGTTTAACCTCGGGGGCCTTTGGCCATCCTAATAATGTTCGGATTGAGCTGTTATAAATATCCACGGCGTATCCTGGCGTTGAGATTTCAATGACCGCAGACAGCGTTGGTTCATGAGCTGTTATAGATATTTTGGCTTCCTTGCCGGTGATTCGTTTTATTTGGCGTTGTATCTCATTATTGATTTCTTCGATCTGATAACTCCCAGTGGGAAGTGTAATTGTATTCCAGTCAAGTTCACCCTGTTCGCCGGAGTCGGCTTTGCTTTTCCCGAACACGAATGAATTATTTGGCTGCAGACCACCAAATGATGCCGACCTAACATTGGGCCAGCTGTGATACACACTGAGCTTTGCTAACGCGATTTCACTCACTGGAATTGGAGTTCGAAAATTAATACCGAATTCTGGTGTCGTCGAGGACACTGAGATCATTGTGGTCCTTACCGGTGTTGTGTTTGTGACTATTTGTTGAAGCAGTTCTATTGACATTATTTATTTGTTTAGTTTTCAAATAGTCATTGTACGCATCTGACATTAGTTTGAATTCAGAATCTGATATCGTAGCGTCGCTACTTTGCACGTCTAACGATGATGATATCAGCGATGATAATTTCTGATATGCGGTCGTGGCTGTATTTAATTTTGTCGTGTAATCGTGTAATTTTGTGTTAGCACATGATGATATTTTTTTTGCTATGATGCCGAAAACTTCAGCTGTTGTTGTGGCCGCGGAAACACAGATCGTGGCGGCGACTGCTGCAGTTACCGGAGTGACCGCTGATAGTATTGCTCCGGCAGATGCAACAACGGCAGATACTGAATAAACCATAATATCCAGCACTGTTATGCGGCGCTTGTATTTTTTTACTTTTTGACTAGTTACTTCGATGACAGTTTTTAACTCAGATTGCCACTCACGGACTTGATTGTATCGATATTGTTGAGCATCTGGCGTCGTTGACATTATTCAATTACGCGGTAACCAATTGAGGCGTTGCAGCGACGAATTCCAAACAAAACCAGTAAGATGTTGCTGTTAAACTATCGTCCTCGGCTTCAAGCATAAATGTTTCCTCGGTTCCGCTGTTTAGTATTACAGTGCAAACCCCGGAATACTTATCGGTGGAATGTCTCCAAGGATATGTTGTGAAGATTTCAAATTTAGCGGCTGAAAACACAGACAACCTGTAAACACCGGTGGCTGTTGCTGTATATTTGATAGTGTTATTTTGTCGTGACCATGTTGCGAATCCCGATGATACCGTGAATACGATGTTGGTGATATGCCCCGGAGTAACTCCAGTGGGAACTTTAATCAAACTGGTTTTGTTAACGATATCAGGAATACCCGATACGATATCCTGCTGTGTTTGTTTGATCGTGTTAATGTCGGTCTTTACATCAGCGAGTTTTACATCGACGACTGGAGGAGTCCCAAAGAACTTATCCACGACCTCATCAGTTTTTACGAAGTTTCTTCGAAATCTTGTAAACGCGCCCACGTGAACATCATGCTCTGCACGCAGCGTATTTAGTTTACCGTTGACGATGTCCACGTATTGTTTGTTTGACGCATCCTGGTCGGATTCGGGATTCGCTAACGCGGTTATTTTGTTGCCGCTCATGCTGAGTTCGCCTGTCATCGTGTCACCGGCTTTTTTCACACATTTATCAACACCTTTATCAATACTGTCTTTGATGCTTGCGATTGATATATTCGAGTCCTTGATCCGGCCGCCATCACTAAATGCAACGAAGTTATCCTTGGTAGCTCCAAGAACTCTGCGAATTATATCATTCCACTTAATGTTGCTCGTTCTTAGTTTTCCTTGCCTGTCTTGGAAAATAGCAACTTCATCTGGGTCAACTCCAGCTATATTCAAAAGATTATCGACTTCATCTTTGGTCGCATATTTTGAGAGATCAGCATCTGTGCTTGGTTTACCTCCTCGTGTGAAAGGTCTTCCGTAAATATCCACCATTATTCTTATTGCTGTTTTTCAAATGCTAGCATTTCTCGATGCGGTATATTCATACACTACTTTATGAGGAGGAGTTGCTGGATTTCTTGAGATTGCATCAAGAACATTTAAAACCTCCCTCCCACAAATGGGCGGATCAATTAATGTTTGTGTTGGTAACGTCGACTGCCACACTGGAACATTAGAAAATCTGCTGACATACTTGAGAAACTCAACTGGCGGTGCTAAACCGTACGAATCAAAATAGATAATTCCACGTGGATCGATCGCGTAAGCAACCCAGTGAGTTCCCGGACCATCTTTGTTGTCGAGATTGATAATGCCAGTTTCTGGATTATTCGGTCGTTGCGGTAATTGATCTCGCATAAATACGCCTCTGAAATGTTTTACACGCAATTTTTTAACAGCATCGAGTAAATCAAAATTGCTCAACGGCGTTAGAATTTTTTTGGATACCATGATGGTGGAGTTCCTGGTAGTCTTAGACCGCGTCCCTTTTTTTTCTTGTATCCTTTTCCCGTTGCCTTTTTTAGTGCCATTCCAGCTGCAGTTCCAACTGCACCGAGTGCTGCGGCTTTTGCTACGGCTGGTGCTGCCGCGGCAATCAACGCCGGTATTGCTGCGAGAAGAGGAAATATTCCACCGGTTTTAGTCATGTCCTTGATAGCTGCAGCAGAGAAATCAAGTCGGACACCGGTTTTTGCTGTTAGTGCCTTATTAAAATGTTTAAGCTGAGTATTAGTCAACGACAATTTGTTTGGACCACCAGTAATCTGATCTCGTTTTAGTGTTATTGATGTCCCGCACGTGCTTGCGTTCTTTGATTGCAATTTCTTCGTTTGACCGGAAGTCAAGGTGACATTAACATGACTGTATGACATTATATCCTAAGTTTGATTTTAATTGCGTTACATATTCTCGATTGGAGCGTCGATGACCCTCATTCGTCCGCCAACACCTTCAAGCAGCATTGCTTTATCGGAGAGTATGACAGCAATCGCTCTGTAACCACCAGCAGGAACACCTACACGAGCTCGGAAATGTAGGTCGACAACAGATTGTTTAACCAGATCAAGATGTTCCAGCGAAAAGTAATAAATCGGATATAAACTCATAAAGTCTCGCTGTGATATTTGCAGGCCAGTGTCTACATTAAGGTCGCGCCCCATAAATGACATCAGACGATGATACGCGCGTGCGACACGATGATGTTCGAAATCTATTAATATATCCTCAGATGGCTCCTGATGCCCATTTATTCTCAACGAAACTTCAGAAACTCCAAGTGTATCAAATACCATTGGATTTCTTTCCTGGCTATCTGTTCTAGCACGGTATTGAAATGCAATGAAAATATGTCGTGGTGCTGATACTCCTTGTTGCGATGATATATGCCATGTAAACAACCCACCATTATCACCCTGAATAACGTCTGTGGTTGTTGTTTTCCAGGATAGCAGTGATTTACCGCCCGTGTCCATGAAAGACAACAGTCGTTGTTCTTCGGTGATTGACGGAGACAACACTGGCATCCACAACCACAGTTTAGTTAGTATTACCTGACCAGGGGCAACAGCAGCATCTCGCCAGATAGCGTCATTATCATCAGGTTTTCGCACAAGTACAACTGTGTGTTTGGCACCGAATATGACCTTGTGGACATCTCTGCAGAATCCAAAGATGTGAGACAATGGAATCACACCTGAGAACTCTTCATCTCCACTTAACATCGATCTACGTGTTGCAAAACCCAAATTAAAATTTTCGTTCATCGATGCAACTGCGTCACCGGCATTATTCATTGTTACATTCCTGTTCTCGGGGCTGTCGGTTATATCCTTTGCAAACATCATTGATGGTCCGGCTGATCTGGTGTAATCATCCGAGTATCTCGCCAACCCGAGAATTGTTGTGGCAACGTCGACGTTATCATGAATTGTTTCAATTTCTTTTCCATCTATCATGTAAATAGCGGATTTAAATAACGCCATGATGCCGTTGTTAACAAATCCAACTCGGTCGCCGATTCCGTAGTTAGTGTTATCATTCTTTAAAAGCCTACCTTCAACTTCGATGAAGGCCTCAGCGGGCAAGAAGTATCTACTTGTATCCTGGACCTGTAGTTCAATTCTTCCGCGTTGGTTAGGATCACGTGCTTCATAAGAATAATATTGAAAATCACGTACAGAATCATCTTTAAGTACTGGTTTGGACATATCAAACGCGTCATTGGATTTTCGTGCAAACATTATTATTATTTGTGATGATCTAATTAAAATGTTATCGTCACCGGAAACCACTACCAGCTATCAAATTAGCAGTTACACTATCTTGCAACGCTTTGGAGGTAATTCCTGTTGTTGCGATCTCAGCTAATTTCTGATTTACGGCCTTATTTACTACGCTACTAACATTTGCCGGCATAGCTTCAGTGGATGGTAGTTTTACTGGCACCAACCTCTCGACTGGGTTTTTTTTCGTATCAGCTGTGCTAGTCGATCCTTGATTGATTGAAATGCTTTCCCGGCAAGACTACCAACAGTGCCAATGGCTTTATCCTTGACAACATCAGCGGCTTTCATCGCGAATTGTTTTGCTAACGGTCCAGCTTTCGGAGCGATTCTTGTGACTAAATCCCTAACAACATCACCGACTCCATCTCCGTAAACAACCTCGTATACTGGTAATCGTGAGTTTACTACTCTGACACTTCTTGGTCTGCGAAAAGAATCGTGTAGTATCATTTTATTTAATTATTGTTTATCTAACTGAATTTGCTAGCAAATTTAATTATTAGTCGCTGTGGTAACCGTCTGCGAGTTCATCAATGAGCCCCCGGTAGATGCTGATATCCATGATGCCACGCTGAAATAGTCTCTGACAGATATCTGCGGCTTCATTTATAATTTCCGGAGAATTGTTTCCGGCACGTCTTCCTCCGATGAGAACTTCCAACCGTGATACATCATCGATGATATTATTAGGGCAGGCAATAAAACCGGATCCTAAACCCTCCCCTGTTGATGGTACAATTCTTGGGGATAAAATGTCTTGAGGCAAACTTTCAGAAGATGTTGTTAAGCTAATTATCGGCGACCTAGTTTGTTTGAATTTTTGGCCCCGCGGACTTCCTTCAGATGCAGCCTCGTATTCACTTAACGGAGTTAGGTCAGGATCTATTGCTCTTCGCCGTGAAGGATATTGTTGTCGTTCTGTGTGTTGCAACGGTGATTTTTCTTCTTGAGGTTGCGATGGTGGAATTTCAAGTTTACGTATAGCATCTACAAGTCTATCGTATTTTGTATCGTCCCTGCTGATTTGTTTTTTATTTTCACGTATACGATACGAATATTTGATAAAATTATCATCTGTCATAGAACCGTGTTCTGGGTTTAAAGACACATCTCTTCTAATCAATCCTAACAGTATTGTCTCAGGTAATTTCTCTTCTGGTACATTTTTAAGAAGTTCAATATAATCCGGCGTAAATCTTTTGGCGGGGTCAGTAATTCTCCCTGTTACTCGCTTACCAGCAGGTACTGACACAACAACTTCATCGGGTGGAGGCGGGGGTTTAAGTCCAGCTGAAATATCCTGTAAAATTTTCCTTTGCTCTATTAAAGCCTCTTTGGTAACAGCTGCGGATTTTTCAGTAGCTTTGGTCACGGGTTTAAATAATTCCTCCGTAGTCTCTGCAAAGCCTTCCCGTGCTTGCTGTCTTAGTTGTAATTTTTGTCTGACACTATCACGGACAGGAAGAAATTTCTGAATTGCTTCGAGACGTTCTCGAGCTAATCTAGTCGTATGTGCTTCTCCAATATTTGCCATTATTTATTTGTCAATGATTTAATTCCGCTAACATAAAAATGTTTTTCCTTGGAAACTCATTTCCCAGAGCAGCAGAGGGGATGGACCCGACCCATGGATTTTTCAATAACGACCCCGCCACGGAAACTGTTTCAGATTTATTGAAGTAACCCAAGTTGTCAGTGCAAACTCAACGAGTTTGTCCCTGGAAACTCTTCGAGTTTTCGGGGGACATTTTTTTTTGTCCTGTATTCTGAATAGAAGGGTTTATTTCGTCGAAATAAGCCCTCTATCGAGGAATAGTTTCCTGGAGGGGTTTATTGTGCAAAAAGTTTCGGTCTGTACAGCCCCTCTGCTGCTTCTTTACTAGACTGACTAGATTTTTCGTACGCGTAAAATAGTGTGGGGAGCACAACTGCCTTGTAGACCTTTAGTTTGGTCTGGATGCTGATGATTCTTCTATTCCAGACGTTGGCATAAACTCTGCCGAAAGTTGCGCTGGCTCTGGCAATGCGGATGTTCATCTCGTCGTCAGTAGTGACGCTCTGTGACAGTGTGCTGCCTAGGTAGGTGAAGCGGTTCACTACGTTGAGTTTTTGTCCGTTGAAGGTGATGTTGAGCTCAACATAGGGCTTTCAAGGGAAGGCTGATGCAGGACTTCAGCCTTCTTGGTACTGATCGTGAGACCGAAGCTTGTGCAGGAGCTGGAGAACTTTTCAACGTTGCGTTGCAGGTCGGCTTCTGAGCCAACGTTGAGATGCTATCATCATCATATAATAATTCCCTGATGGTGTCTGTCATAACCTTGGTTTTCGCTTGAAGCCTCCTGGGGTTGAATAGTTTTCCATCTGTATGGTACCTGATGCCGACTCCAACATCTCCGTCTATGAAATCATTAGTCAGCATGGCGGAGAACAATAGACTGAACAGTGTTGGTGCCAGAACACAACCCTGCTTGATGCCATTGGTTACTAGGAATGGCTCAGATATCTCTCAATTATCATGGACGCATGACTGAATGCCGTCTTGGAAATGCTGCACCATGGATATACATTTTCTCAGGTATCCGTGCTTGGCCATTACCTTCCACAAGCCTTCTCCACTGACATTATCAAAGAAGGCCTTTGTTAAATCGACCTAGATGGAGAAAATGTCGGCGTTTTCCTCTTGACATTTCTCTTGTAGCTGCCTCTCAGCAAATACCATACTGATCGTCATACATTCTTTCAGCAATCCACACTGGCTTTCTGGTAGGAATCCCTGGTGAAGGTGCATAATGAGATGGTTCAGTAGGATTATGGCGAGTATCTTTCTTGCGATTGAGAGCAAGGATATACCCCGTTGGTTGCCACATGCCTGGCGGTTCCTTTTGCGCTTTTACAGGTGGATTATGGAAGCGTCTTTGAATTCCTGGGGGATCGTCTCTTGGTGCCATATCAGTAAAAACAGTTGGTAGAGCGTTTCTATCAGGACTGTTTCCCCTTCCTTGTAGCCTTCAGCGGGGATGGAGTCTGAACCAGGGGCGTTGCCACTGGAGAGCATACGTATTGCTTTCTGTGTCTCCAGCAAAGTTGGAGGGTCATCCAGTGCTTCGTTGATGGGTAATTGGGGGAGACGATTGATAGACGAATGGCGATTCAGGACGCTGTCAAAGTGTTCATCTCATCGTGGGATAATCTTCTCTTTGTCAGCAATTAGTATGTTCTTAAGAGGGACTGTCTGGTACTGGTACTTTTCAGCTTGGTGATGTTTAGTCGTTTAGGAGCCTTCCTTCCCTGCGGGCGTCTTATGGGCTGAATGAGGATGTTGAGCTTGGTGACGATGAGACGGTGGTCTTTTCAGCAGTCGACGCCGCACGAGGACTTGGTCACACGCAGATCGTTCCTGTCCCTCTTCCTGACAATGACGCTTTACTGGGAATCGTCTTTCTGCCCGTTGACCAACCCGTTGTTCCTCCGCGCAGGATGCCGAATCCAGTCTTCACATGCTAGGTAGACAAAGCCTAACTCACGGAGGGTTTAAGACCCGTCGGCTACCCTCAGCCTCGTTTAGCAGGACAGTGGAGTCCGTTTTTCGGGATGTGGCCGCTGCGCATGCCACAGCTTCTTGGAACCACAGGTGAGAGCTGAGTGTCAAGTGGAGACCAAAGGTTGGCGAGCTACCCCAGAAAGAGTACGACTGCTTCCCCCAATCAGAGGTGCTACTCCTCCCAGGACACCCCATACATCCCGTCAATAAGAACAAAGATGGACTGATGCATAATTTTTGGGTGATCATTGTGAAAGTGTTCGATCGTTAAGAAGTGAATTGTATAAACAGGAACGTGATTCAAGTATTCCGTTTGCACAAAGACTAGTGTGCTTCAAATGGATGTAAAGTCAGCAGTTTATTGCAGAAAGAAATGTAAGAAATTAATGATCTTTCATGGTAGGTGAGAGACAAAATTGCTTAGCACTGCACTCGTAAATGGTTTTCAATTATAGGGTTATAGTCTCCATTAATAAACGGGTCTTCAATATTCCGTTGAAATAATGTAATTCAATTGTAGAAATCTTAAAATGGATTTCAATAGAGAAACAATTCCATTGAAGAGATCTAGAAATAATGCTTATTTCTCAGTGTTGTAGTCTGAGATCCATTTATCAAGTCAAAGTGTCAGCATTCATTTCAGAGAATACAGTATAATTGTTCGTTAATATACAACTCAATGAAAGTCTCTTGAACTCTGGTATTGGGAAACCTTTGCAAGGCGATGGCTAAAAGATAGATCCCTCTCATACAGAGTACTGAAGCAATATGGCTTCTGTAACCGAATAAACGGCCGTCTGAATGCGGGAAAGAAATCTGTGCAATGCTGTCCAATAAAAAATGCAGCAGATCGTACTATCTTTTGCCTCAGTAGGCCTCTTTTAGATTAAACAATAAAACTATAACCATTCCCACAGACATTGCCATGAAAACTTTAAGCAATAATGCCGTAACCATTCCCAAAGACATTGCATTGAAAACTTTAAGCAATAATGCCGTAGCCATTCCTACATATATTGCCATAAAACCTTAAACAATAATACAATCAACATTCCTACAGACATTGCCATGAAATTTTAAGCGATAATACAATCAACATTCCTACAGACATTGCCATGAAATTTTAAGCGATAATACAATCAACATTCCCCCGACATTTCCATGAAAACGTTAAAAGTTCGCGACTTATTTTACCAGATATCAAGTTAATTACATTCTAAATTCGGCTTGGAGTTATATGCAAATATTATGTTAAAAGTTATCTTCTAGTAAGTTCTACATCGTCTTTTGTGTGATTAATTATTGCACTCGTGGAAAACAGAGAGAGAGAGAGATTTGTTGATTTGGGTTTAACGCCATTTCTCTCTCTCTCTCTGTATATATATATATATATATATATATATATATATATATATATATATATATATATATATATATATATATATATATATATATATATATATATATATATATATATATATATATATATATATATATATATATATATATATATATAGATAGATATAGATATAGATAGATATAGATATATATATATATAGATATATATATATATAGATATAGATATAGATAGATATATATAGATATAGATACATACATACATACATATATATATATATATATATATATATATATATATATATATATATATATATATATATATATATATATATATATATATTTCTATATATATATATATATATATATATATATATATATATATATATATATATATATATATATATATATATATATATATATATATATATATATATATATAATCAGTGGTTTGTTTCCTTTATTGTTAAGTGCAGATATTCTGCACAGAAATTGACCGAGATTGTTCTTGAATTTACCTTTTTTCTTATTTTATGACCAACGCAGTACGTGATATTTTCGAATATATTCCATGACGTAAATGAGACGATAACTTGCAGAGGAAAACGTTGGGATCCTAATGTTACCAGGACGTCTTCTTTGTTTCAGGTACTTCAGTGGAGTATCAATAATGTCGGTACAAAATGGAACATTCTCACGGTTCAGGCAACTCCAGGAATTGTAAGTTTAAAGATGTACTATCAATTTCCAGAAGGAAATCTTTTATAGATAGTACATGCCTTTATTTTTATAATTGATTTGTAAGAAAACGGAATATAAGGATGTAATTCGATAATATGAAAAAACTACTCTGAGTTCCTGTTGACCTGCTTATAAACTGAATGCATTACTTGGAGGCTTTCAGAATATTTTAATGTCTGTACGTTGACCTGATTATTGCATGTTGCTAAGATGACGATTTTGTCTCTCTCTGTGTTGATAAGATGACGATTTTGACTCTCTCAGATATATTTCTTAGTCTGTAAACAGACAAAATGAATAAATTCAAATGTTTAAATTGTTTATTTGACATTACATACTGAGATTGGTGTGAATGTATTTGAGAGATGAAAGATTTCTTTATAGTGAAAGAGTATCCATGTATGTATGTATGTATGTATGTATGTATGTATGTATGTATGTATGTATGTATGTATGTATGTATGTATTTTTATACATAAAATCTTGCCATAGAAATGTTCAACAAAATATATGTAATTATGTAACATATACTTTCGAATGATTTTGTATAAACTTGAAAGTGATTTCCCATCACTGTTTTACCGATTTATACGGTGGTACATTAATTTAAACTATAACTTGTACACTATTTGGTAAATGGACATAAATAAAACACTTACATCTTATTGTTCTTGTAAACCAAACTTTACGCTGTAAAGTCCATTGTATGATAATTGGTGTTTTATATTGATGTCATTATATGCAAATATGATTTCAGTTCTCTGCATTTAAATGTTTTAGTTAAAACGTTTTGCTTCTTGCATACATTGACAACATTTCGTGTCCAATTTCCTGACCAAGGTTTTTCCGTGACACAACTTCCGACCCATGTATTCTAGAGAAACTTGAGCCTGGAGTGTTTGATGGACTCACTGAGCTGAAAATATTGTGAGTATAGGTTTTGTTTTGTTTTGGGGGTTGGTGGAAACTACCTTTTCATAAGCTAATTTGATATTTATCTCTCTTGTACTTTTGTTTTGAGTTTTTGTATAAAAATGTTGAGACATTGTCGTCGATTGACTTGTATGAAACCGTGTATATGGTTTATAATTTGTTATTGGATATCTCGTATGTAAGTCTTATTTTCCATTTAAATCATATCGCCTAGCAATAGCCACTTTATCATAGTGAAAGATACGATCATGCAACTAATAAAACAAACGGCTTCCATGGAATTAAAACGCTAACGTTGCCTCTACCGGTCATTCTCTATCCGCATTGTATTTGCACAACCGCAGATGGTGCCTTTACCAGGCATTCTCTGTCCGCATCCGTATTTGCACAACCGTAAATGTTGCCTTTACCAATCATTCTCTGTCCGCATGCCTTTGTTAAGAGCATTTCTGGATGCTCCGTAACTTTGGTTCCGAGATAAAAAGATAAAGCAGTACACTTTAAAATTATTAGAAAGTTGTTTCCGATGTTTACAAAAATATTCAAAATAAGAAACACAAACATAAAATATGTCGTCAGTTTGGCTTTATTCCGTCTTCAGACTGAATTCGAATCTGTGTTTATTCCGTCTTCAGACTGAATTCGAATCTGTGTTTACCTTAATAAATACTTTTGGTTCCTAAGAGATTAATTTTATAAACAAAATGACTTCACAACGTGAATCATTCCAAGAAATTGCAATGAATGTAAATATTTTAATTGAACGCATTGGCGTTTATATTAAGATTCCACGCGCTTTTTAAGTTTGATGTATACCTTTGTCAAATTTTCCATACTGGAATATATATGTGTGTGTGTAAAGATCGATCGATTTTTTGTTTTTTGATTTGTACAAATATTTATAATTCTTATAGTTTAGCTGCCTCGCCTCATTGTCTTCTTCCAGTTATTATTTTAAGTCATCAACCGAGTATTCTTTTACCAACACACTCACAAATGCACACACACACACATTTTTCAGCTCTATTCTGAAACGGTTGAGTTATGTTCCTACTCAAGACATCAGTAGTTTAGGGAAGTAAATGCGAGTCAGAAAATAAAATTACCAATGAAACAAGAAGTGACCTAAATGCGTTCCGAAGCTGAAGGCTCAACTTGGGGAAAAAGAAAATCGGTTCTGCAACAGAATTTCATTGATCCTGCTTCGTTGTCTGATGAAAAATGTAAATATTGCTTATACTAATTAATTTTACGGAGTGTTATGATTAAATTTTTCCTTTTCACTATTCATTTAAAAATCTAGACCATAGCAAAGGCTGGTATCACTCCCAGTGATTCAAGGGCACACTATGAGCGTGTGGAGTCCTTTGTCCCTCCCTAATGCAGACATTTGCCAGCATGAATGATTTAAATTGGAATATTTAACGCTAGGAAGTAATTTTTGATCATCGTCGCAGTAAAAATAGTCAATTCACACGAGTCTTCCCGATCAGTAATAGCTATCTTTATGCAATGCCAATATACAAAATGACCTCATGACGATTTATTAAGGAATTTACACAAGTCATCTTGTTCAGCCTTTAAATGACCAAGATACCGTTAACTGGAAACCTTTTCAGAGGTGATTTGGAAGTAACTAGCCAAATTTCAAGAGAAACACATGGCGTCGACTGATGATGCCTTTTAATGAACCTTATAGACCAAGAGTTGTCTATCTTCATTTTGTTTACAGAAGTCATGATATCCGTGCAAAATCTAAATTGTTCAAAATATAAAATGTTCATATTTCAATAGTATACGTAAATATTACAGCGTTGTTTGCTTCATTTGTCTCTCTTTTTCTTGCATTAAGTTGACACAAATGAACGTTAAAACCTTGCATTTTATGTATATTGTCAACATAGAGAGTGATCTTCACAAACAGTTCTGTTTTGTGTTCAATCCCTTAGGTCCGCTGTACTATATATAAATAAATAAAATAACGATATCCAATAACTAAATCAAGCCTAAATTGAACAATATTGTGCAAACAATAGGGTTGACCTAACATTGTAGAAAATTCCATAGAGTCGAAATGTGTCGATATAATTCTAGTTTAAACGTTTCAGAACGACGATTCGGTTATAAACGTAACAATAATTGGCCTGCTGATTGTTAAAAGTCTTATAAATTCACACGTCAAGCACATGTTGTCCTACAATTTACTGCATAAGCAATTGTATGTGTATTGTTCAAAAGTGTTGTAAGTTTCGAATGCCAAGAAAGAATCACAGCTAGATTTAAAAGACAGAAATTAGTTCCAAGCAAATTCGAAGGACCAAATAGTTCTTCAAGAGGTCATTTTGTGTATTGGTATAATACAGACAAGAACGATTAACATTACAAACTCATCTTTTGGGGGTTCTGAATTAATTATAATTCTCGTAAGAAAGGAATGAAAAAACTACATTCTTCCATTTATTTCTTTGACGCGAGAAGAAGAAAACAAAACAAGCACTATCCAAGCTTCCACTTTAATCTGTAATGTTGATCCGTAAAATTTTCCAGACATAAATATCAATAACAAAGAAAATCACTTCTTAAAAGATAGTTATTACGGCTCGTATATATCTCACGGGTCTCAGATAACAGGTTTATAAACATTACAGATTTACAAGCATCCGTTAGATTAGAAAAGTTTAGCAAAATCATCTGACATTGATTTGGAGAAGATAATCAGTAAAATTCCTACCCACGGGGAATCACGTTTTGATGTTTGCTAATATAGGATGTAAGATTAATCTACGGATGGTTCAATCCGAGCAGGACTTCTTTCCATTAAATAAATTAGAGCTAAATCCTCGAGGCGAGACTTACTAATACAACGCGAGAATGAGAACATGGCATGAATTTTATATAACGTTAATGTTAATGTCAAACAGTTTTATTTAAAAATGGCAAAAGCGATAGTCAGAAGTATTTCTTTATGATGTTATACAATAATAACGATAAAGTATACACTGAAAATATATGCTGTATTTCTTTATGATGTTATACAATAATAATGATAAAGTATACACTGAAAATATACTGTATTTCTTTATGATGTTATACAATAATAATGATAATATATACACTGAAAATATACTGTATTTCTTTATGATGTTATACAATAATAATGATAAAGTATACACTGAAAATATATGCTGTATTTCTTTATGATGTTATACAATAATAATGATAAAGTATACACTGAAAATATGCTGTATTTCTTTATGATGTTATACAATAATAATGATAAAATATACACTGAAAATATACTGTATTTCTTTATGATGTTATACAATAATAATGATAAAGTATACACTGAAGATATGCTGTATTTCTTTATGATGTTATACGATAATAATGATAAAGTATACACTAAAAATATACTGTATTCAGCATCTGGACGATCGCAACCCAAAATAATGTCTGGTATCAATACCACTCATGCATTCGTTTCAGATAATATTTCAATGCCACTGATGCATTCGTTTCAGATAGTAGTTTTAAGTTTATTTTATCTCAAAATCCATAACATTTTTCAGTGATAAAAGAAATGTATGAAACACAAATAACTTTGAAGGGATTGCCGGCTGCCGAAACATGTTTTCCAGATTGAAGGCAATATAGTTCAGGATTTGGAAGCATTAAAGAATTTAAGATTTAACTTTCGATGACAATGAGGTTCTATTTATCATTCTCACACATAAAGTATTTCTTGTACGGCACATAAATAAACACTTTATTCACAAAAACGAGATTGCATAATAAATTTGGACTATGTCGAAAGCTTTCTTCAAAACTGTCAAGTTTTATCATTAGTGATTTATTTCACTTCTGTGCAAAAACGGAATTTGAGGAAATCGCAGCCTATCCATTTCCGGTGCGTCACATTATGGAAAGTGATAGGTAGATGATATTACTTTCTATGGTGTGACACACCGGAACTGGAAAGACTGGGATTTCCTTAAAATCCGTTTATTAAAGATTCCTTGCCATTTTAAATTACTTTCATGATAAAGCAACTTCCTGACAAAGTGCAATAAGAAAACATCAAAATAAATCGGCCGAACGATTATGTAAAATGTCTCATAAATAGTATTCGAACAACTAATATAACTGAATTATTCTAACTTCTAAGTCCTATTTAAAACAAAAACAAAAAAATAAGCCGACTTACAACTATATGCGCAGAATCGTGAAGTCCACTAAACGTTTGATTTGTAATTATTCTTCAAATTCCATATCATGTAACAATTACTAGAGACATGGACTAATGCCCTAAATAATCCACAACGTTGTTATTTGACCTATTTACGATGATCTTCTCTCTGGTATCGGTACCTAACAACCGTGTCTTCTTGACAAGCGAATCTTGTTATCTTCAAGTGCCCCTGAACGCACCTTTTTTTTAAAAAAAGTCTTGGATGGTGGCTGGGGGCATTTTTGTTTGCTTTCAGTAGGAGCAGTCTTATTTTAATCAGCATATCTCAACGTTATCTGAAAATTCCGATGTGGGATATATTGCAACAAGCAGGAAGGCCATGGCCTCCAGATCAGAATCAAAGCTAAAACGTATTACTATGAGTAACTGAGTGAATATTTAGCAGAATGGGTTCTCTGAATTCTTAGTGAATAAAAAAAAGCATGCAGAAAATCCATGAATGGGTTTCAGAATAATAAGCAAATCAGATAGTCATAATCAAAACCTTAACGAACATTTCATTCACTTTGATCTGAATATCAAGGTCATATGGGACAACGAGCTTTTAGTGGAGTGAATTGTCTTAGCTTCATAATGATCCAAGCCAAACTTAATGTCAAGGTCATATGGGACAACGAGCTTATAGTGGAGTGAATTTCTTAGCTTCGTAATGATCCATGCCAAACTTAATGTCAAGGTCATATGGGACAACGAGCTTATAGTGGAGTGAATTTCTTAGCTTCGTAATGATCCATGCCAAACTTAATGAGAAATTATCAGGAAAGTTGATTGCTATGTTTCGTTTCCCACTAAAATGGGCGCGACGGTAAGAGGGAAGTTTAAAAAAACACACACAAAAAAAACAAACAAACATGGAATTGTATCGAACATTTCATAGTATAACAATATTGTCTTGCCTTTTCTATGTTCATTTTCACTTCCATCAAATAACTAGATTTACATTAAAACAGGATAAAATAGCCAATGGAAATGATGTTTAATCGAAAATGTTATCGACGTGTGATTGTAATTGACTTTTAACCTTTTCATATAAATTTTGCCTTGGAAAGGAAAGAAAGAACATGGCTATCTTTTATCATAGTATATGTATTACAAGCACCACAAAAGTACATTCTTGTGAACATAAGTGGCGAACCTTGAATCAATCTGAATGCTGCATTCCCCAAAACAATGAATACATTTGTTTCCAAGTCTAATCGAATATTCATAATTCCTATAACATTGTGATTTGTAACCATGTTCAGTCATTCGTTTGTTATGGAGGAAAATCGCACATTGAGAAATACTAGGATGAACGCTAAAAAAAACCACGTCAAATTCAAACTGTAGGAGGCAGAAAGGCGATGACCGTCAAGAGGTCATGCAACAGTGGCAATATGTTGGCTGAGGAGACCTTTATTGTATCAGAAATCCACCCCACCCCTTTTGCTTTCATGTACACTCTGAAAAATAAAGCGAAGGAGGGTAACAGTAAAAAGGAAGAGATGGAAGTGATCTCAAACATCAGGTCATGTTTGTTTTCAATCCCCACTTCTCCAGCCAAACCCATGCCCGGGATTAGAAACGTTCTTTGTCATATACTCATCCTCATGAAACGTAATACCAAGTAGGATTACCCTCCCAGTCAATGTAGAAGGAGTTCACATTACAAGGTGAACTGAGAGCCTGACGTGCATATGGATGCACGGAATGCACCTGCCGCACGGCCTCACGAACATATATGAACAATAACAATATATCTGCAAGAGTGCGAAGGTAAATTTGTAATGTTGTGTTTTAATATAAGAAAGTGACTTTCAGGTTTGAACTGAAAATGGTATTGTTCACGAAAGACGAGTAGACGTGTTATATAAAACTCTTCCGCACAGAAGATCAGATTTATACCAAAACAATATAACGTTATTCTTCTAATCATACGAATGTAGCTATATTATTTAATATGATTGATCTATTTCAGGGGAATTATAGGATGTGAAAGATTAAGAACAATCGATACAGGTGTTCTTGGAAAGTTTGAAAAGTTGTACACGCTGTAAGTAACCATTTGCAGATTCTGCAATCATCTTATTTTTCTAACAAATACAAATAAAACCTACACATTGTCAGAACCGATGGTTTACATTAAGATCGATAAAGTAGTCTTGTAAGAATGCATTTACGTTTCTCATGATAGAAGTAGATGTAATTTATCTATGCTTCAGCGCAGATATTATCACGAAAATTTGAAGTTGATCTCAACAAATTAATACTGAAAGAACCTAATGCTTCTAGACGGACCATGAATGTCCACATAGTTACTACATATTGATTTTGGCACGCTTCCATAAGGAATATAAAGTGAATGTCACAAACATGTTCTTCGGCAACTCATTTGATTAAAACAGTCTGTCGCATTATGTTGTTTTCGAGAAAATTATCTTTTTGCGCACAATCTTTATTATTTGTTCTTGAATGCAGCCATCATTTATAATAGTCATAAAAAAAATCCTCCTGTCACTAACAATAATCATGACTATGTCAAATGGTCATAGAACAACGTTCTTTTCAAATGAAACCATCTGGTTGGTATTAAGAGGACGAGTCACCATATGAATTATTACAGTTCTAATTAAGAAGGAGATTTTACAAATAAATAATTACATCACATTATCATTGACTTCAACAACAGCAGTTGTCGAAATTGTCCATATGTTTGGAAGGAAGGTGAGAGATTTATGTCACACTAGTTTATTAATACTATTATTTAATCTTCCAAATAAAATATTTAAATGTCTTACTTTAAATCCTGGTATTTATTAAAAATTTAAAATTATATTTATACTTCTTCACTAGGTTTTCTGAAAACAAACACTTGTCTTTCTGACACCGCGTGTTATCAAGAAAACCACTTTATCAAGGCTTGACACGGAATCTCCATATACTTTCAGCTTGAAAACACTAGTATCCCAAATATGGATATAATATCCATTATTACAAGTGCAAGATATTGCAGTCTTTTTTAGTTGTATATTTACCACTTTTTTAATATCTCTTATTTAACGTATGATATAATGAAATTATATTTATTTATAAGAAAATGTACAATTCATTAAATGTCTTCATTCAAGAGTGATTCAGTTAACAAACAACCAATCAATCAGTCAAACCAATCAATCAATCAATCGTCATTGGACAGCAAAAGTAACGTTAAGATATGGGAGCTAAAATACTTTTGTGTCAGCATCGGGTTGCTTTATAAATCAAGCAATAATTATATATGTCGTGAACCCCCTCCCCGCAAAGAAAAGAACAAAAAATAAACAAACTTGAAAAATTCTACACTGCTTTTTTATACTAGAGTTTAATTTCATTTTAATGTTTGCAGACATATTTTTCGCGGCGGCCTGGTTTCCGTTCCCAATCTGACATCCTTCCACACCGTTAATAAGGACTTCAATGGGATGATGACGGATATGTAAGTCTGAACACAGTTTTCTGAATCGATGGTGGACGATTATCTCATAGTTTGTGCTGGTACTGTTGTTATCACAACTAAAGGGACGACAAAATGCATTTAAGGAAAATCAACTAGTTGTGACCAACTGATTTTTAAAAATATAAACTAGCTATTTACCGACGTTTTGCTTTCAGCACCTTAGTAACGGACTATTTGTTTATTTCACTGTTGTAATAGACGACATTGGTTACGCTCTAGATTTTTCAACTTTTGAAAGGTTTTGCCTTTTAAAGAATTATCATTTTCCAAGTGTTCCTCACTCGCTATCCTGGTTTGTCTTATTTATTAACAATGTAACTTTCAATTCCCTTCATTCTGGTGTCAGATTGATGGTTGTAATTCGGACTATATAGTATACAGCCGAGCCTTTGATTCAAATGTTCATTTCTCACATGGCTGATAACTCTGCTTGGTTATTTTTTAACTTCATGGACTCCAAAGATCAATATAAAAAAAGCTTTTGTTGTTAAATATTTTATATTGTATGTATTGCTCCTCCAGTAGTTAGCATTGCCTTTTCAGACAAACTTCATTATTCTTATTTTACTACGTTAGTATTCTTTGGACTAGTCCATATTCATTCCTCGAGCACATTCACCTGTCCGTTTTAATCAGAGCGATATTTCCCTAATACCAAATATAAAGATATTTTAGTCATAGTCCATGAAGGTAGCAGAAGAGGTATGTCAACATTGTCTTCACTGATCTAGATGCGAATGCACGCCACTTCACCGTATACTTTCATTCTTTTCGATGTATTTAATATTTGTATGGCGGAATCTTTATCGATACATTGTATGTCGCTATCGTTGTAAGCTCTTCATCTCTGAAAGCAGTAATTGTCCATGCTTATAACGTTATTTAGTCCAGTTATGCCACAAGATGACAGCCTCCTTAAAGCCAATTGAAATTTAGATGGTTATCGGAAAGTTTGGATTTAATTTGGATATAATCTGCTTTCAGATTAAAAAGTACACGTTTTATCAGTATTTCGGATTGTCTTGATGAAACTTCGAGATTACATAACGAATGGTTTATAAGAAATCGTTGTGTACTGGAGTGTGGTATGTTATTGAAGTAGGTTGTAAATAACTAACATAGTTATAGGCTGGTTCCTCGTCTATCTCCATAATCTAACTTTATCTTCATTTACGTAGTTGTACTTTGTAATTATAAATTAAAACAGTTCCAAAACTGACTGACAGCAAATCGGTAGACCAGTTCATCAGTTACATACCAGATGTAACTTATTGACGCCACAAAATATATACATCATGGCGACTTTCGTAGCCCAGACTAACTACCGTTATGTTTAGCATTTATCACCTGACTATATCTTTAAAACCACCAAGTGGATTTGGCAAAATATTTTACATATATTTCCCTTCACATAGTTTATTCATTAGATATAGATAAAATGGGTTTGTTAATTTACATGGTGAAATTTATTGAACAGCGTAGGTGATGTAATTAAATTGATTGTTACCTCCTGTCATTGTTGCAGAAAAAACTTACGTAATACTTAATTTGAGACCCAGACTCATTTACTTACACAAATATTCCATGAAATCCGTTTCTCTTTGTATTAAAAAGATTTACGTACTAAAAAGGAATGTATAATGAATACAGAGGTCAACCAGATATGGTTATAAATGTATTAGAGATGAATGTTTTAAACAACAACAACAACAACAACTACTACTACTACTACTACTACTACTACTACTACTAATAATAATAATAATACCAGGAATTAAAAATGAACGAAGGAATACAAAATTACACAGCTAGTTAGACAGGAATTGGCAAAGGAAAACACCAGATCTAATTCCTTTCCAATTTTGTCAATCGTTTACCAAGATAATCAAAAACGCTATTTTAAAATGTCTCTAATAATATCCCTTCAAGTTACCACTGTCAGCACTATTCTGCACAGGGGCATAACTAAATAACATACAATTAATACCAGAGGATCATAACTAAATAACATACAATTAATACCAAAGGATCATAACTAAATAACATGCAATTAATACCAAAGGATCATAACTAAATAACATACAATTAATACCAGAGGATCATAACTAAATAACATACAATTAATACCAAAGGATCATAACTAAATAACATGCAATTAATACCAAAGGATCATAACTAAACTGCTACAGCTCAAGTCGTTATGCTGATGGATGACGATCTATTTTTAATCATATAAATGTATATTTCTCTGATCTTTGTATCGATTTATTTTCAGAGATTTACACAGCAACAAGATCACAAGAATAACATCACGTGCATTAGCGGGAATCAAAGTCGACTCTCTGTAAGTAAATCAATTTTCCAAACAAAAGTTTCACGTTGATTAAAAAAAATCGCTTTTTAAGTGCACATATTTTGAAGTTTTACATTTCTATTACCTTTCGTTGGGCACATTTGTTTCAGGTGAACATTTACTTTTAAATCTAAATTTTATTTTCATACATGGGAATTATCGATTGGTTATTTCCTCGATTTCAGATCAGAATATTGATATAATCATTTTATTGGTGTCCCAATGTAACTATTGTTAAAGCCATTTTAATTAAACTTGCCCTGACATGAGTTTTTACTGTGCAAATACTGAAATCACGATAAACCATGCTATTCAAAATCTCTCTCGTGTTGAAATTAACAGATCGTTCGAGAATGATTTCTAGTCAGATAATAGAATCGCAACGCACATCAATAATTTTGTGAAAAATGCTTTTGAGATTTCAATTCAAACAAGAATTAACCGAACACAAAGTATTATGCCATAACGTAGGTAACACGATATACATTTTGCGAGAAAACAGTTCAGTTGTAAAAGACAACAACAATCAACATCAATTAATGGTTTCTTTTGTTAGTGATTGTGATTTGTGATTTTTTAACCAAAACGGTGAAATCTTTAAAGAACAAAAGAAATGTTATGGACGAAAAAACCCTCAATAAAGATGGACACACAGAAATTAGCTCTTTCCATCTGAATTTTGTATTTATCACATGGCAGCGAACAATAAAAAAAGCAGGTTGTTTTAGAAAATACAAAAATGCACAGAGGTATTCTATCATGCGTTTGGTTAGATTGCAAAACTAGTGTAGGAAGAATTAAAACACATTGCAAAAACTTGTGGTATTTACTGGTGAAGATGAGAACACTTTAACTCAATAAATACATGCCATATATATGATAAAATGATAATTAAAACAACAACGTGCATGGCAAAGAAGCTTGAGTTCGCAAAGTTAGTGATATCGATAGCTTAAATGGTAAGTACATAGATCCTTCTTAAACTGAATGCAATTTAAATTTCAGATATCCAAAATTCATTAAACTTCTCATTCATAACATGTCTGGTGATGTCAGACACTCATTTATCAATATAATTAGACAACGTCTTGATCAAGAGGTAGTCATGATTCCAAACAACACATGGAATTGATTTGTAGAAACTATATGGAAACATTAGTGAAGACTTTAAGTGACAAAATATTTACAGAGACAATGAATCAGCTTAAAATCTACAGTTTAAATAATGGAACAAAGACGTGTACTCCACAGACTATATAGGTAGGATTGAAGGGTTTAATGCAATATTTATTTCATAGATATACATTTTCCACTTGTCGTTCAACAGATAGAATATATCTGAAGACAACTATTAATGTTGTGTTTCAGATTTCATGGAACATTTTAAACTAACTGCATTCTCTGGTGTTCACAAATATTGTATCATGTTGGATGCGTAAACACTGTGGTATTTGTTTAATAAGTTATAAATCCGAGATCTTAAATCCAATTATTAATCAAACATAGTTAGATTACATGAAGAGACAGAAAGCAGTGAGATGAAAATCAAGTAATGTATATTGTTCTCTTGAAACGAGGACATTATTGTATTCTTTCAAGTAAAATAAATGAGTGAGATTATATAATACTGACCAGGTTCTGATAGCGCGGATGCCAAGGCTTAGATGATGTACTGTTAAACTTGGTGGAGGACGTGGAACACCTTGAGAAGGATCTGTGCTAACCAACCAACAAATAAAAATAATCAGAGCAGTTAAACAACACATTGCAGAAAAGGCAAACATATCATTTAGCAAAGAAATAAAAAAAAGAACCGACTAGCATGAGGCAGTGTAAAAAAGACACTACGACATGTAATTCAATAAGCAGAACAAGAAGATAAATATTAACAAATGAAACATTTGCATCTGTTTAATAAGTTTGTTTATTGCTCTTTTATTTCTATGAACGATTGTAGTTAGGTAGTTTAATAATATTATATGTGATTAATTTAAGTTGCGACACTTTGAGTTTACTTTAGATGCTACATGAAGGAGTTTCCAGATCACTTTTTCATGGTTTACAAAACATATCGGTTTATGGACCACTTGTATTATGATAGTAATTGGAACACTTGATATAATGATATGTAAGTGATTGTAACATTTCTGTGAAGAGAAACGAAAGAGCAATATGCGGCATTCTGGCAGCCACACACAATGATAATACGAGGGCTTGGTGGGTTGTTGGAGTGGATTGACAAATAAATCCTTGTTACAATTTTGTTTTCTTAGCAAATAGTGTTATTTTTGGCAATTAATTTTATTTTATTTACCCTAACTAACAAAACCATAGAAAACACGGCGACGTAAGGTTATAAACAAAAATTAGTTTTCATTGGCCTTAGGTGCTTAAGGTAATGCTCCGCAGTTTTTACAAAATTTCACTTCCTCACACGTGGAGTCCTCTGCATAAATGTTTGAAAACTTTGCAAGAATGGGACCTTTTTCATTTCTTACAATCAAAATAAAAATGTACGTGTCTACATCATGCTGTTATATTATATCTCAGTCAGAATTGTTCCTCACCCATTCTAATCCAGCTTGTGAACTTGCAAAAAGTCTTCCAAAATAACCAGATTTCGGTATTTTTGCTCTGTTCTTATTCTAACAAACGAGGTTTTTTTGTGGCTTCTACTCATATGCAAATTACGAGTACCTGATTTGAAGACTATCTGACCATCTAAATTGCTTTAATTTCTTTTAAAATATTTGTTACACATTGCTGTTTTTCAAAACTGTCCATTTGACATGAGTGCATAGTGTTTATTCGAACCCCTACTTAGCTACATATCTGCAATATCTGGTACATAATGAATGTTTAAGCAGAACTGATTCACACCAAGATAAGCTTTCCTGGCGTCTACCTTAATAAACGTTCGATCCTTTTTGTTCAATTTTTCGTAATTCTTCCCTGTGCAAAATATGAAACTGCGGAGTGGAACCTCAGATGCATATTGCGGAACGATGCAACGGGAGGGGCGGGAAGCACGGAAGCTGTGTAGTACGATTGTATAAATATTTAAATAAAAATTATAAGCTATATCAAGTGGTCAAGAAATCTCACATTATATAATATTATGGCCAAAATAATATATTCTCTTCATTAGATATTTGATCCTTTACTCAGTTATATTTTTGCTTTATTGCATCTTTATTGAAAACTTCGTTCACTTCTAAATTTACTGAGAATTTTCAAAACAAAATTTGAAATCATACGAAATGCATGATTTTTGCATATATTAATTTGTCCTATTACTTATTTAAAATATTAATTCCTTTACCATGCATGTTAAAACTAATTAAAAGATTCGTGACAATAACATTATTCAAAACTTGAGCTCGCTTATTTTTTACTTCTTACAATGTAGGCCTACACCAGTATGAAATTTTGAGTTTTGTCAACATTGTTGTGCTTTGTTATTTAAACATTTACTCAGAACATATTTCATATCAAATATATTTCATTTTGTTTAAGAAAATATTTGAGCTATATTGTGAACAATTATTAAAATTCTAAAGTTATAATTATTTGCTCAGTAAGGTTTTAAACAGTCGGAACTCATAACAAGACACTATCGGTGCGTATGTTGAAAATGTTAGAGAATGTCTGACGTAAAAGAATAATATTTACCTCATATAATTTGCAGAATGATTCAATTTATAAGTTATATCATAAGCACACATATTGATCATAAACAGATTCATTTATCATACGAAGAAATAAAGTTGTTCTTTATTATTTAACGACTGTTGATGAACGAAAGTCACACGTGTTGTCCTGTACAATTTCTAAACTTTAATATCCTTTGTGTCAATTTTCGTTATATTCTTCAGACGCCTGTATGATAACGTTGTGGATACCATAGAGTCAAATGCGTTCAGTGACCTCCAAGCCGTTACAGTGTAAGTCAGAGTAACATTGTTATGTGCAGCAAAGTTAAACAGAAGAGACAATTAACAAGATTGCCTTTAAAGATGACCACGAAGGATGCCATTAATGTTAATCTCTGTCAATAATGATTTACAAACCAATTACGGGCAAACTGATAAGAGGTTTGAAAGACATATGGGATGTTAGGAAACAATGACGTATAAACCATTAAATTCCAGAGTAGGCTTTATCATAGATCAGCCCTAAGTAAAGAATTACAGTTAAACGTAAGAAGTCACCAAAAATGATCATCTGGATTTCCACTGAGTCAGATACAACAAATCAAATATTTTCAGTCACTGTTATGATATCAAGATCAGGTTGATGTTTAGTCAAACAAATGTCATTAGTTTCTCATGCATTAGAGACTATAATCAAAGTGAAAAGGGTCTACGAAGAATGTTACAAATCAGATGTGTGTCGATGTTGGAAACAAATCGCGGCCATATTTATATTTGTTGCTGCTAATTAGATTCGTATTCACTCTACGAATATGAAGCGTTAGATTAACATGTAATTTATATATACATTGTCGCATTTATTGGTAAATTTATATGAGTTTAGAGCTTCTAATTTCTCAAACAATACTTGATACATTTTTGGTTTTGTTGTTCCCAATTTGAATTTTATCCCTGAGAGCAAATTATTATTTGCTGTGCTGAATGATAAAATTATTTTGTTTAAATTTAATGCAAAAAAAAAAAATAAATTCTATATAAACCACTGTGTTATAACATGGAATACACAAATTTTGCGCTGCAATTGATTAGTCCAATCCATTTATCAAGACTTCCTACACCATACAAGAAATTATTGCAGTAATAATCAAGTGTGAAACTGCATATGAGATTTTGAACAATCAGACATAAAATTTGATCTTGGTATTAATATAAAATATTTGTCATAGTAACCTTTCTATCTGTCTTTTCAGAGAATTGAATGACAACCACATCAAGGAAATACAGTCGTGTGCATTCTGTAATTCGAAGATCGCAACATTGTAAGTGTTGAATAAAGATTACTGTTGCCGTCTTTAAAGTAAATTGGATTCTAAGTTTTTCTTCTTTAGTTGTTCTTGAAAATGTGTTCTTCAATAGCTTAAATCTTTCTAACTTTACTCGAATACGAATGATCTTGTTGCATCAAAATATAATGATATTTCAAGTAACGTAGAAATCAAATATGGGTGACTGTTAGTACTTTGTTTTATAAGCAATGTGGAGAAAACATTATTCGATAATTGGTTGTTGCACGCCGATTTATAAGGAACGCTTGACATCTATGACACGCAATGACATGCCAGAACACCAATAAAAATGCAAACATGTAAGACATGGTTCATTTAACGTATTGCACTGTTGCATGGTAATGCTCTAGGAACGTTTTCTACAGATAATGATGCAAAAGTTGCTACATCACATTCGATTAGGCTCATCATTAAGGAAATTTTCCAGGAACATACACAATTTCCAGCACGAGGATATAAAAGGAAAATATAGAGACTACATCAAAGATGACCAACCATTAACTGAAAATGTCTTACGTTCCTTGTTAATTTTATATCATAATTACAAGACATAACTACTAAATACGCATACTGTAAACAATCCGATGTACATCTTGGCTTGTGTTTTCAGGATTAGGTTTAAATACATATACTGTACACAACCCGATGTACACCTTGGCTAGTTTCAAGATTAGGTTTAAATACATATACTATACACAACCCGATGTACACCTTGGCTAGTGTTTCAGGATTATGTTTAAATACACATATTGTGCACAGTCTGGGTACAGTTGGGCTAGTGTTTTCAGGAGTAGGTTTAAATATATATACTACACCCAGTCTGATGTACATTTTTGGTGCATCCATGCATGTATGTGTTTATGTATGTAACGTTTAACGGCCCATCACCACGATAGTGGCTGTACGGCACCAATTAAAAATAAAGTTAAAACAATGTAAACATGAAGAATTGCACAAAGGATTGCAAGATCGCCTCTTCCAAAAGATATAAAGATGACTTATAAAACCATACAATATAACAAGTAAAGCTGTTACTTGTTTGGCGATATAGGGTACGATGTAATAACATGACTGTTTCGAAGTGTAATCAGGTCTTATCCTACTGTTAACTAAACTTGGCAAGCTCTCAGATCTGAAAGCGAGCACCAAGCAATCGTTCAATTCATATAAACACAAATTAATTCGAAACAATTTATAAATGTGTAATTTCATGATATTGGCAAACCAGAAGAAAGAGACTACCACCAACGGGGAAAGAAAACATTCACACAAAAAAGAAATAGAAAGATACAAGATACAATATAAAACTGATCAATGTTGTATTTTCTCTGAAATAATTCGTTAAATCGGGCGGGTGGGACCATACCATTTCTAACCTTTCTCCTAGAACTCATTTAAATAGTTCGCCTAACCGCAATCCAACATTCGTTTGATAACATATCCCGATATATTCATTTTTAAATTAAGTTATTAGGAACAGTCTCCTTTGATGATTTTAACGTAATGCATTCACATTGTGTTGTACTTTTTTAAATAAATATTTCTTTCTAACTAATTCTGTAAACTATTAGTTCGGTTTGTAAGAAGTAGACAATATACAAATAAACACGTGCGGACTGTATTGTATTGTTTTCTTTTTAAGTATTGTGTAACTTGATAAATTGTCGGATATTTTATGAAAGTGAAGTGTATAATCCTGTACACACTCTTTAACACTGGTAGACCTATTTAATCTTCATTTGTATATACTTCTGTGATACGATCAAGACTTGATATACGCCGTGTCAGTTTGTAATCAGCAAAGAGTGTAAAAGCATATACCGCCCGGAATTGTAGATCTTGCCTATGGGAATACAGGTCATACAGTAAAATGTATTGTGCTGTTCTGTGCCTAGCTGCATTAAATTTTAGATTCATATGTTATTCGTTATTTATATGTTGATACCTTTTTACGTGATTGAGAACATTTATCTGAACAACATATAATAAGATCGGCTGAAATATGATCTTTTTCAGGCGTCTGAATAACAACGATATAAAGAGTCTTGGTGATACTGTTTTCAAAAACGCTGACATCACTAATTTGTAAGTTAAATTGAATTTGAATTGTATTTATTTTGTTGATACTGTGTCGCTGTAGTAAATTAACGATTTCCACATGTATTCATGTTCGTCTATGTCATCACCATCATCATCATCAGTTACAATACCACATCATGAATTATAATCATCGATACGATACTAAACTTAAAGTGGTTTTATCAAGATTTTTTTTAAATTGATGGATACGAATTGATTTCTTCCCAAACTTTAACTTTGTTAATTATTTTGATCTGTAATGGCTGTATTGTTTACCTCAGAGAAGGGAGTGGTGTCAGAAAAGTACATTTTTACAATACACGGAAGAGTCAGAAATCTTGTATACATCGCTTACACGCAATACCGCTTGATGATCACAAAAGTCATCTGTTCTGGTCAAGTCGGTGGGTGTAAAAGTAAATAAGTAACTAAGAAATAATATAGTTATATGTTTGGTATCTTCTCGGAGTTGCCTAAATGTCGCATTTTTTTAAATTATATATAATGGCTGAATTATTTCGAGAAAATCTATCTGAAAAATCTATGAAATATTTTCATAAATTATTGTCGTATTTTAGTTGCCATTAAGTTCTTATTCCACCAACAGAGCCACAAAGAAACAGACTGATGCATCATGGCATGTATTATGGGATCCACAATGCTAAGATCCCGAGGTGTTTACAGGCAGTCATAGAGCATGACGTTAACGTTCCAATATTTCACTGTATCTTTTGTTAGAAGTAAACACATACTACTCTTGACTACTATGTCGAATTTGGTTGTCCTTTTCGTGGCTTACAATTGTCTGGTTAATACATACGACTCTTGACTAATATGTCGAATTTGGTTGTCCTTTTCGTGGCTTGCATTTGTCTGGTTAACACTTAAGACTCTCTGACTATCCTGTAGAATTTGGTTGTCCTTTTCGTGGCTTGCATTTGTCTGGTTAACACTTAAGACTCTCTGACTAATATGTCGAATTTGGTTGTCCTTTTCGTGGCGTGCATTTGTCTGGTTAACACTTAAGACACTCTGACTATCCTGTAGAATTTGGTTGCCCTTTTCGTGGCTTGCACTACCCTGGTTAGCACGTAAGATACTGACTACCTTGTCAAATTTGGTTGTCATTTTCGTGGCTTGCTTATGTCTGCTTAACACTCAAGATTCTCTGACTACCCTGTCAGATTTCGTGGTCATTTTCGTGGCTTGCATTTGTCTGGTTTAATCTATAATGAAATTCGCCAGCCTACAAGACGAAGAAAAATAGATTTCTTTGCTGGCATCAAGCAACCTTAAGGAGCAAAGAAAATTGTCTGGCGCCATATCGCCGATTATTATTTTATCATTTCAATGGTATATTAAGTAGAAAGGTCAGATACTAATGAAAGATAATGGCAGCACATTTATAATGCAAAAGCTTCACTTCACGTGAGATATTAGTATTGAATAAAAAAAGAATCCCTAATAACGGGATCAACAAGATCTAAAACAGTTGAGAGTTATTTGCGAAACACAACCACTCGTTTTTTCCATATTCACCTTTTATTTCCACTTTAGGCACTACTACTACTACTTGTCTTAATAATAATAATAATAATAATAATAATAATAATAATAATAATAATATCCAGGATGATATAATTAATAAAAAAATTAATTGTTTATATCTTTCTTTAAAACGTATTTGCAAGGTATTTGTAAAAATCTACACGATGACATCAAATCATTAAAATAACAATTAAATAAAGAATTTAAATATGGAGTATTCACCCAATTGTATAACAGAGCAAAATAATTATTAAAAAAAACACATGCGAAAAAGATTAATTAGCGTTTATACAACGGAAAAAGCTACATCGACTCTTCACGTCTTGTTTAGAGTGTTTTTCAAAGCTATATTGTAATGAGACAGACGCTTCCTAGAATGACACCGATCTCATCAGGTAGCAAACGAAAGATTATAACTGAAACCGTCTGATTATTTTTACATCCTGTCTTATTGAGCATACAGGATATTGTTTCTGGAATGTGATGGCCGTGAAGCCACATGAAGTGACAAGAAAAACAGAGGAATATTATCCTAACCAGTGTCCTGATCTACTGGTTTTCTTAGGGACATCAATAAATATGGTACTAATTGGAATCGTAGCAATATTAAGCTTCTTTTGTGAGAAAATGTATAATTGATATGATAAATTCACTATTCACCTTTAATAACATTGCGTATAATTATCTGGTATTAAACAAGAAGTAGTGTGGCAAATTCTGTTTTGGGTAACGTTAAGAAATTCCATTGTATATTTGCAGATTTATTAATAACAATCCAGAGCTGTCAGTTCTCAATGATGACATTTTTTCCAGAATTGTTGAAAAAGATACGGATATCAAAAGCTTGAAGATGTTGTAAGTAAAAATAGTATACTATTTTGCTTCCTATTTCACGTCCTACAAATATATTACGTATTACAATGTACTGCCTGAGGAGAATATGAGAAAATACGTACGACAATCTAAGCTTATGCTGTGGATGCTGCTTTTATACCGTTTCATACTTAAAATAACGAAAAATACAGAACCTTCTCATGCTTATGTGTGAGGACTGGAAAATGTTGTTAGAACATTACGCATTGAATACACATGTACGAACAGCTCTAATGCACGCTCACAATGGATTTCATTTTAATTCTTCTCAGGAAGGCGGTTTAACTTTAAACAATTCACAGCCTGTCGAGAACGCTATGACCTCTTTTTAGCGTTTTCCTTGATCCATTTATATCTTTCTCTAATATTGGAACTTTTTCGGGTCAGCCACAAATTGTTCTTTGTTGACTTGTCACTGAAATCAATGATTGTCTTAAATGAGCGTGACGTTGTGCTTCATATAGTTGTATTTGATATTGTTTTAGTTGTTGTGTCATATTTAAATATGACTCCCAATTTATGTTTTTCTTTAGATATCATTTTTAAGATTACTAATTTGTTAGTACAGTGTGTATTTTATTTGTCAGAGACTTGTCCCAGACGAGTATTACAAAACTCCCCACCGAAGGTCTGTCAGAGCTGAAAGAGTTGTTTCTCCAACGAACACGTTCTCTAAAGCAATTTCCGTCTGTCCTTCGGTTTAACAGGATCACTCGAGCTGAGCTGCATTACCCACACCATTGCTGTGCTTTCAAAAACCCAGAGAAACAAGATCCACACGAGTGGAAAGTCTACAAACAGTTTCAAGAAGCCATCGATACAGATTGTGCTACGACCATTTCTCCAATATCGGTATCTACTCCTACACGTAATGGACCTGAACACTTTCATTTTAGCATCAACAAAATCATAAGGAGAGCCGCTTTTAACTTTCCAGAGAATTTTTTAGAAAAGAATAAAATAAAAATCTTTCAAGCATTACTGGAAAATGAAACATCAGGAGGAATAGCGGTTAAGAAGAAGACCCCGGATGGGGACTTTTTTGGGAAAGCATTTAACATTTGGCATCAGCAAGAAATCGAAAATACGTCAGATGTAATTTCTGTCTTTTGTGGTAAGCTCCCAAAGGCCGAGTATTACAGGAAAGTCATATGTACCCCAGAACCTGATGCATTTAATCCGTGCGAAGACGTTATGGGATATGAGTGGCTTCGTGTTGTAGTATGGGTAGTCGTCTTGACAACTGTTCTCGGAAACCTAACAGTTTTAGTGGTTTTGCTGACAGGCAGAGGTAAGCTTTCTGTACCAAAATTTCTAATGTGCAATCTAGCGTTCGCTGACTTTTTAATGGGGGTATATCTTTTGATGCTTGCCGCTATCGACTTGCACACACTTGGAGAATATTTCACGTATGCTGTATCGTGGCAAAACGAGGGTGGGTGCCAGGCTGCTGGATTCTTGACCGTCTTCTCCAGTGAACTCTCCATATTTACGTTGACAATCATTACATTGGAGCGATGGTATGCTATCAGTCATGCCATTGACCTGAATAAAAGACTTCGGTTTAGACAAAGCATGGGGATCATGGCAGCTGGATATGTTTTTACAGTGGTTCTAGCGACACTACCGCTCATGGGAATAAGTGGCTACGGAAATGTTAGCATCTGCTTACCCATGAAAGTGGACAATGCCGTAGACGCTGGGTACGTTATATCGCTTCTTCTGCTCAATGGTTGCGCTTTTCTGGCAATATGTGGTTGCTACATAAGCATGTTTCTTCGAGTGAAAGGGAGTGATACGATAGCTCGTAACAATGATACAACAATTGCAAAACGAATGGCTTTATTAGTACTGACCAATTTTGTCTGTTGGGCCCCAATTGCATTTTTTGGATTGACCGCATCCGCTGGGGCTCCATTGATTGACATTACAAACTCAAAAATTCTTTTGGTCTTCTTTTATCCCTTCAACTCATGCGCTAATCCATTTTTATATGCCATTCTTACTAAACAGTTCAGGAAAGATGTCTTTATACTGCTAGGTAAATATGGAATATGTACTGAAAAGGCAAACCTCTACAGAGGGACTTACTATACAACGAGATCTTTTTCCCACTCACGGACTAAGGATCTAGCTCTTACTCACATGTGCCAGGCAAACGGAAATGGTAATCCATCAAATTATACAGGAAGTTCACATAGTTCAAAGGCTTCATTGAATAGTACACCGAGGATCACACCCCAAAGCACCCCAAAGATCCCTTCCCACCAATCCTTGGACAGAAAGCTGAGCATCGTTCCCGAAACTAGCCATTCTTCTGACGCTGAGAATGTTCAGGCGAATGAGTATGCTCGAGACGATGTTGATAAATGTGCTAAACATGGCAGTAGCCCGAGGTATATTCGGAGCGTTAGTGAGTACATGGTACTGTATAACAAAAGAGATGTAGAGTCACACACACGAGCTCCAAAACAGCAAGTCAGTATCGATACAAGTACTAGTTTCAGCAGCGGTTACACAGATATAACGGTAGTAAGTGATATGTCAAACAATATAGATTCGCCAAAGGTGTTCGAACGTAAAGATGAAATTGAAAAAAGAGACAGTTTTGAGGCAATCCATTGTAAGGAACTCCAATCATTAAATGCTACCACAGACAAACAATTCCCATGCTCACAGTATTCATTAATTGGGAAGTATACCGGAAATAACAGTTATTTAGCCGATGCGAACTTCGAAAACGAAACAAGTGACTCGCTATCCACGACAGACCAAAATGTCTCTGTTTTATGTGGCTATGAATCTAGTTGTTTGTGTAGCAGTATTACAACAAAGGGAAGATCCAGTCTGACTAGAAGTCCATCCCTCAGTAGCTTGGACGAAAATGTAGAGCAGCCTTTATTGTACAGTGATACTTATATAAGCCCTTCGCCGCGCAGCTCTAAAAACGATGATACCAGAGACACTTCATTTTAAGGAGAACATATATCTTGTAAAGACTGTACTCTTCATTGACTTGTAATAACATTTGTGTTGTATGCGCTGATAATGTTCATCTTCGTATGAATGAGTGATGTCAAGAACATTTTCAATTCAGATTGTAGTATCGTTGTTGATATACAAATTGAAATCTGAAAATGCAATAACGCTCAAATCTCAAAACACGCGCTGTTTAATCATACCTTTTTCATGCCATAGCTATCTGTTACTTGCTACGCTAGGAACACGTCGATAACATTAGAGACAAAATCTGTGTATTTGGTAATGCTAAGTATGTGTGTACTTGCTAGCTTTACTAATTAATTATAATAAATTAGGATAGAGTCAAATATTCACATCAGATGAACATCAGTTGTGCTTAACTTAATGATTTTGTTAAGATAATGTATTTAACACTATGGCAAAGTTGTGTGATATTGATCTTGTTTATAAGATGCGTATTTTTAGTGCAATGTTCCTACAAGGAATTATTTATTTAATTATTTATTTCTTTATTTATCGCTTTTCTCCTACACCATCCAACACCATTTTGTATTGAAAAAAGACAACATTTTTTTGGCGGTGGGGTAGGACAGCGGGGGTGGAGAATCCAGGGGTGTAAACAAATCAGACAGTATGTGTTGTGATATTGCTATGCGTTTCAATAAATCTTAGTCATTGAATGGTTCAGACCGATTCATCTGAAAGTTTACTCATATGCCTTTTCAAAACTGATGGTTAATTTGTTAGAAATAATTCATGCAAAATGGACCGTCAGCCTTCATTTAAACTACATATGGTACATTTATTGATCAGTGTAAGACCCGGACATGGTACATTTAGTGATCAGTGTAAAACCCAGACATGGTACATTTAGTGATCAGTGTAAGACCCGGACATGGTACATTTAGTGATCAGTGTTAGACCCAGACATGGTACATTTAGTGATCAGTGTAAGACCCGGACATGGTACATTTAGTGATCAGTGTTAGACCCAGACATGGTACATTTAGTGATCAGTGTTAGACCCAGACATGGTACATTTAGTGATCAGTGTAAGACCCGGACATGGTACATTTAGTGATCAGTGTTAGACCCAGACATGGTACATTTAGTGATCAGTGTAAGACCCGGACATGGTACATTTAGTGATCAGTGTAAAACCCAGACATGGTACATTTAGTTATCAGTGTAAGACCCGGACATGGTACATTTAGTGATCAGTGTTAGACCCAGACATGGTACATTTAGTGATCAGTGTAAAACCCAGACATGGTACATTTAGTGATCAGTGTTAGACCCAGACATGGTACATTTAGTGATCAGTGTAAGACCCAGACATAGTACATTTAGTGATCAGTGTTAGACCCAGACATGGTACATTTAGTGATCAGTGTAAGACCCGGACATGGTACATTTAGTGATCAGTGTAAGACCCAGACATGGTATATTTAGTGATCAGTGTTTGACCCAGACATGGTATATTTAGTGATCAGTGTTAGACCCAGACATGGTACATTTAGTGATCAGTGTAAGACCCAGATATGGTGCATTTAGTGATCATTGTAAGACCCATTTAGTGATCAGTGTAAGACCCGGACATGGTACATTTAGTGATCAGTGTAAGGCCCAGATATGGTACATTTAGTGATCAGTGTAAGACTCGGACATGGTACATTTAGTGATCAGTGTAAGATCCGAACATGGTACATTTAGCGATCAGTGTAAGACCCGGACATGGTACATTTAGTGATCAGTATAAGACCCGGACATGATACATTCAGTGACCAGTTCTAGATGCATTAGATAAAGAGTTAGGTTGAGTTTGTAATTACATGTATCAGAACGCACCTGCTACAAAACCTGGTCATTCTGGTAATTAAATTAGTTAAGTCACTCATTTTTTTCATCATGACGTAAAGTGCTTATCGATTTAGGATAGAAAAGCAAACTTTACATATATATATATATATATATATATATATATATATATATATATATATATATATATATATATATATATATATATATTTACGGCTGGGAAAACCGCAATACAGGAAATAATTTGTTCTTGGAAATCGTACGTGTTTTTGATGACGGGCTACTTATATGATAAAGCGCCTATCGGAAAGAACATTCCCAATGCAATTTTGTTTCGTTCACATTTTGATGTCAAAGGTAAGAATCAACTTTGATCGTAGGAAGTCTTTAAGTGCAATAAATCGTTGAGTTTCAAAGACATCTCCGGTAGGTTAAGGATGTCGTGTTACGATGTTTCTTTCATTTCATTACGCTCTGACTAGACGAACGTTTTGTTCTCTGTCTTGAGTTTTGACGCTATGACGAACTGGTTGTAAGTGAAGCTGATCGTCGGCCGTTCTGTTTAGTTCGGGAAGGTATATGAAAAGTAATTCTACATACATGAAAAGTAATTCTACATACTGTTCTATATGACGAGTTTGAATGTTAGGTTTTAAGACTGGATTGTTTGTGGTATGACTATCAAGTAGAGCAATTATATCCAAAACATGATTGTCATTACATTAACCAACTGTGCGCTTAAAATGAATGCAGAATGAAAAAAAAATATTTGGAAATAATTATACTGAGGGTCATTGCTTGTATTAATGCAGTGTTATTGGTTTATATAATTAATCTATGTCAAGTACAAAAATTGGCTTTTTAATTTCAAAATATCTTTCAAAGTTAAAAATTTACATTTTTTGCGATTTATCTAGTTTGTGTTTATCAAATCCTGAGTTTGATCCTTGGCTCCATCTCAACACTGTGTTTGTATTGCCTTGATTAGCATGATAATTAATTATTCGTACAATTACCAAAATGAAATGTTGTATAGCCCTTCTATAACTAACATCTTTTCCTAGGTAACTGATGATGAAATAAAAGATGGCTCTAGGACGCTTTGCTTCAGTGGTATACGAATATATAAGCCAGATAATTATAAAGACCTCAATGCTTTGTAAAACATCTATAACGAAAATGTCATCGTAATATCAAATGAGACACAAAAGGTCGACTCGAGTAAGCCATTACTTCAGGATTAACGAATTGATATGGAAATATTTAGAGGTTAATGTAAAGAAATGTTTATGTCATCTACACTTATATTACGGCTTCTATATTTATTTAATTTCATCTTTGGTAAGTGATATTTGATACACGGCTCTTGTTTCGATATCAGATATCAGCTTTCTGATATTTGAACATATGACTGCAGGCATGACATGGTCACAAGCATAAGCAAAGATATAGTCAAATATACCGCAGTACATTTCTCATATTCTATTTGATAATTAACACACAGAAACTGATACAATTCTAGAAATAAAAGACATTAAATACGGCAGGCATGTTTTTTTTTCTTCTGGTAAAGATTATACCAATGTGATGATGTGGGGTATTTTAGTTGATAATTCAACGTCCGTTCTCATCGATTTCTTTGTCTTCTTTTACCGCGTAAATTCATTGCCTATGTAAATTCTTCAGGTCAGTAAACTGCACTAAGAAACTCTTGCATGCTCAAAATGTCTTATTCCAACGCACTGATCAATCTATTATTATCATCTGCCTCAAATTCTTTGAGTAAACAGAATAATTAATTAACTTCCATATAAAAATGTTGTTTGGTTCGACCTACCATTTAAATCTAGAATTGATAATATTATCGCTGATGAATTTAAGGAATTAAACAATAACCATTAAAAACCGTTGTGTATTCCTACTATTATCAATCCTTTGTTTCTACAAAGCATAAATATGACCGATTCTTACAGATTATTGAATTGTCATAACATTGCTTCAAGGGATGCATTAGAGAACTTCTTCAGCCAGTTATTTAGCTGGCGGTTTCTATGCTATCCGTTTGTTTTTGACGTTGTCTTTTTTATTCTAATACGTAAGATTTTGATGTTAATATTTGTATTACAATTGTGAAGGCTATATCGATAAGGGTTGAACAGCGGTCTATACGTTTTTTTAAAAAAATAATAATATTACAATATGTATTAAATAACACAACAGAACTTCGTTGTAGCCAGATATTGACAATTTCGCTTGAAATTAGCAATATCAATGATGGTATTCAAAATGACATGTAATTTATTTCATGTTTCTTTGACTTTTGGATGATTAGAATACCTGTGTGGGGACAAGCAAAAAATGGATAATTGTGAAAATGTGTTGTTGTTTCCAGTTTGCTCTATGCTTGACATTTACTGTCTCTATACTTCATGAGAGAATAATTTTGCCAGTCCGTGAACATAAAAGTAACAAGAGTGGTAAACCTATTTTCTCTCCCCTCAGAATCCATCTATGTCTCTTTGCAGCTGTTGCTAAGCTAATTTGCGGTTAATGCAAGAGTGATATTGGACAGGTATTTCATCTAACAAACACCTGAGATTAAATTAATGCGTAATAATATCGTTTGCTTTTCATTAAGAAGAAAAGGTAAACGTCAATGGTATGGCATGCTTTTAAGGTCACAAATGATCTGTCTTCAGATGATTGAATTTCGCGATGTTGGGTGAATTTAATGAATTTTGCATGGTCCTTTTTTATCACAGTTTTTCCCCATTAAATAAAATTTCTCCAAAGAATGTACATATTCACAAATTTCAATATTATATTTCTATTTATTTTTCTGTGTTATATTTTTTAAATTCTTTGAGAACCTATTCATCATTAATCTTTTGTCTTTAGAATTTAATAAGAATTTCTTTGTTGTCATTAGAATCCATCTATTGTTGCATGCACATCATTATTTGAAAATATTCCGCCTGAATGACATTAATTTGCACATCCTAGTGTCTCTTTGTTAATTAACTGTCAGAGACAATCTCATTTTGCGTCTTATTAGTATTGTATGTGGCAAATAGCTTCTATTCTGGCAACTTTATGTGTTAACTGCTATGCAGACAAATGCCCTCGACTCCATCTGATGCAGCTTGCCTAACATAAGTTAACAAAATCCCATTTCTAAAGAATCAGAGATAGGTTCTTTGTAAGTAAAACAGGCACTACATAGTCAGGCATTAATTTCTAATTTATGAACATTTACTAAATGTTAGATTCTATGAATAGACCCAGCAATGTCTTGCTGAATTTATGTAGTAATCGCGTTCATTTGAACCGTATTTTACTTTGTTACAACTCTATGGTCATAAACAAAGTATTTCAACCGTATTTTACTTTGTTACAACTCTATGGTCATAAACAAAGTAACAAAGTAACAAAGTAACAAAACCAAGAATGTAAAAAAACTCAACAAGTAATTTAATTCTCTAAGATGTAAAATGAAACTTCAGGAGGTACTTACAGTGTTGTGAAGTAAATCGCAAATAATCCTAAAAGTTCTGACAAAAGTCCCAAAGTATAAAGTGTTGAATGTGCCGATTTCTCAATAGTTTTGAATAGGCTGCTATACCAAATGTCTTGATGTATCACTAGGACATAATCCAGAATGTCTTTGAATGAATTCAAATAATACCAAAATAGTATTTTAGTCCAAAATGACAATGAGCGCGTTGTAATTCCAATAAATACTTGATATAAACAATTCTTTTGAAATTACATATGAATACAAGTAAAAGTGATTCGACAGAGACTGATATTAAAATAGGAATGAATAATTGTTTACTTGCTCTTCTTTATATACAGTCTGTCACCTGACGTGTGACACAACACAGTGGCCAGGACTTACGCCATGTTATTTAATTTCGTGATCAAGATCAGGTCTGTTTTCTTAAACTGTAGCAAACAACCGGCCAAAAAATCATGCAGACCATAGAAGTTACAATGGAAAAACCCATGGTCATGAATTCAAACCCAAGTAAACATTTTGTTTACAAATGATCATTATTTTAAGTAGAATCAACAGTCATGGACAAAAGTTAATGATCTTTACACTCTGCTATCGTGAATAAAAGTTAAGCACCCGATACAGATATATATCAGAACATGAAAAACACCATGATGGAGTCATATATTCCTTATACCGAATTCTGTTTTAATATATAAATGGATTAAGACTATATATGGACATGCAATAAACTATATGGATTTGTATCTTCATATAGATGTTGCATGAAACTCTATATATGGATATGCGATACAATATATGGAGTTTTATCTCAATATATGTAATTGAATAAAACTTACTTTAAGGTCATCTTATTGGGATATTTATGAACATATTAAAATATTTATTTGATATAAGAAATTGCAGTTCTATTGATAGGCCTACTATGATACAGCAAGATCAATCGTATATACGATTAAGCCTATATATAGATTTTCCAGCACTCCTTTTCAAATATTTTAAGAGACTTCCTTACAATTCTGTAAATTTTAATATAATACTATATATTGGAATATGACTTCATATATGGGACTGCTTGTCTATACATCGAGTTTCAATCAATTTCTTATAGTACGATACAACTTTATATATGAGATGGCATGTAAATATAAATAGTTTTTTCTCTTCAGGTTTGTACGCTAGAATCGAACTCAATATATGGGATATATGTGCATATATACAGATATTTCAAGTTTCTACACCAAAATGGAACTCCATAGATGAGAATGCATGTGCGCATATAACGATATTTCAAGCTCGTATTCTGAAATAGAACTCCATATATGGTAATGCATGTGCATATTTAAAGTTATTTCAAGTGCGTATACAAAAAAGAACCCCATATATGGGAGTGCATGTTTATATATGGACTTATTTCAAGTTCGTATACAAAAAAAACCCCATATATCGGAATGACTGTGCATATTTAAATTGGCGCTCTAACGTTTCTTAGTTTGTGTAGGGTTAGGTTTTTAAAGATTAAGAATTTCACCGGTTTTGCGCACTGGTTATACCGGCTATTTAAAAACAACGATGTGTATCAGGTATTTTTTATATATAAAAAGGCGTTTAATTTCTTTTTAGATTTGTGTGTGATTGATTCGTGCAATATGGGTTCTAGAATATACAGTTTGGCTTTACTTCAGATGTGTATCTTTACAAAAGCACTATTAACTGCGCTTAGTCATTTTCACTTCTTGGATTTCAGAGGTATATCGTAAAAAAGCAGCCGATAATTTGTTTCATTTTATCTATTTGGTAATTCATTCATTACACTTTCAGAGCTGTTATTGTCTAGTCTGGCAAAATTCGTTTCCTTAATTGAATATCTGCTAAAGGTAGTGTACTTTAGTTCAGGATGAATTGTTGAGCACAACGGAACAGTCATTTTAGTTAGCTGTGTGACTAGATCATGTATTTCCACAAGTACAACATCAAAATAAATTTCAGCCACAGTGCATGAAAGTAGAATAGAGGTATACCAACATTCTCTCCACTGTCCATCCTGTCAGTGTAAACAACTTTACCGTACACCCGCCACTCTTTCAGAAATTAATAATATCTTTAGAGCGCCACGATAAAGAACACAAAGGTATTTTTATTGTTGGCTGATTTGATGATGTATAGTCAATATATAATAATGCTTCTTAAAACTCCGGGCACGGTGGTTATTAAAAGTTGATGTGTATATTTTGCTTGTTTACTCACAATCAAAATTTGTACATGTAAAGTGATAAATGCCCCGTTTTTCAGTTACTGTTGTGCTATGTTGTCTGTGTATTTAGATATACCACTGGCATGGTTTTTGTATACAGTTTTGTGCATATTTTGTCTTTTGGCATTTCATGTAATTAAATAAATATACAAATGTCATTATTGTAAATGTCACTTGATGTTGCCTTTAAACAATGAACGCATTTAAGCATTTGAACGCTTTTATGACTTTAACTTTGGTTGTTTGATGTTTGGTATGTATTTCCTTTGAATAAACTTCTGAAACCATCGGATCACAAGAACTTGATTCGTATCGTTGCCAACCACTACGACAATAGTCCACATTTAGATGTTCAATAAACACTTTTCATTTTCAATAATCGATTATCGTCGATTACAAACTGTCGTAGCTTATCTTATATATATATATATATATATATATATATATATATATATATATATATATATATATATATATATATATATATATATATATATATATATATATATATGTATTCATCTAATCTTACCTATCTGATTTTCATTAAAAATTGCTTGAACGCGTGAAAGACTATCCAAAAGAATCATAATAAGTCTGTTTTTTTAAATATATGGTTTTATGTGGTTTTTATTTATTTATCGTGTCTGTGTCATCTACATTTCAATTTAATTAGAAACGTTTCACCTATTCCGTGACGATCAATAACCTTTAGTTTCAATAAAACTGTTATTTTCTAGAAGTGTCCTATTTCTTTTCTAATATGTGAAACAGCTTGCTAAGTGGATGTTCTGACAAAGACTTATTTCAGCTATAGAAACAAACGATATTGAGACTCAACCATATACGATAAAAATAATTAAAAACAAACCAAATGCAAAAGACTAATGTATCAACACAAGTTTCAAAACCAATTTATGATATAGAACTGTAACCTAAGTTTATTTCGTTTTTAAATTATACCATAATATATGTGATATTAACACATATAGAACAAATTGTCTCAGGATACCAATTTTACGCACAATCATTTTTGTTTGAAATTTCAACCCTTGACATTCGATTGTATTAGCATGAAATAGGTAATATTTAAGTGCAAACTATTCGCTCAAATTTTTAATCGTCACAATTCATAAATTCACTTACTGTTTCCAGTAAATCAAAATTTCTGATCGTCTTTGGAACTGGTTGGTACTAATCGACCCTCCTTGTCGTATCTTGTCAGTCTGTACCCAAGGACAATCTAATTGTGTCTTTTATTGTTATCATTCAGGCCAAAGAATGTCATTTCGGCAATCTCATAGTTCAAAATTCACATTTTGATTGATATAAAGAAAGACACTGTGATTTGATCAAAGCAGCGTCTGCCTCATTGAATCGAAAAGCCCATCCTAGTTATTTGCATTACACTGGCGCGCAATCAGCTTGCACTAATGTGCATCTTCGCAGTTAGATTGCTCGTTCAATATCAATGCATAGTCAATGTTTTTCTTGTATAATTCAAACTACTGTATACATTATAATCAATACTGTCTTTCTGTTACCCCAATCACAAACAACACAGACCCAGATCTGCCGTCCCAGTGTGCTCCGGCAAATCTAGTCTCGTTGAACCAGAATCTGGCGTGGCTCTATTAGATCTCTACCATTCTAGGCTCTGGAGATAGTATCTGCGATTATTCAAGCCAAAATTCTGTTCTAAGCCTAAACTATATAATTAAACAACAATTAGTTAACAGATGGTTTCTTCAAGTATGCATTATGGAACAGCAGGGATCACCAAAGTGCTGGCATTTCATGGATTGTTGAATCGTCGTCGAGACGTGTTTTCTACGCATATCATTTTAGAAGAATTTGTTCTTGCACATTTAGCCAGATGTTCGTCCGCCACAACACATACCATTCAGGTACATACCATTTAGGCACATACCATTTAGGTACATACCATTTAGGCACATACCATTTAGGTACATACCATTTAGACACATACCATTTAGGTACATACCATTTAGGCACATACCGTTTAGGTACATACCATTTAGGTACACACCATTTAGGCACATACCATTTAGGTAGATACCATAACGAAACTATTGTATACATTGTTTACAAGTTTTTTTGTTACTTTCATGTAATTTCTTTCCTTTTTGTTTCTGTGCATTTTTTGGGTGCTTGTTTTTGTTTTGCTCTCAGGATCATTGTTCTCTCTCAGTAGTCGATGTCCTTCAAACTGACATTTATCGAGTATATGATTAAAATTGAAGCCCCTCAGTACAAGAGATCTATAAATACAGACTGTTTCGAGAGAAGACACAAGAAATGATCCGTAAAAAAATCAATATTCAAAATGCAAATTAAGTAGTGTAATGAGAATATCTAATACGGAATATGGCAGGTAAGAACGAATGTTTTATATAAAAATTAAAATGTAATGGAACAGAAAGTAACAGCTAATATAAGAACAAACAAACACTAATGGAAGAATTAAACTGGGATAGTTTAAATAGTATTTGTCGTATTAATGCGTTTAAGTAGTGTCCTTTATATACCACGTCCCAAATTTCTAACTTCAGCTGATTTCATGCAGTTTAGATATTTTAAGAATTTGAACATAATCTAAACCTTAATACAAAAATAAATTATTATCTGCTATTCTTCCTTTCTTATGAAAAAATCTACAAACATTTGTTTTCTTTTTTTAAACTTTAAAGCGCCATTAGACGCAACGTGTACAAAGAGCCTTTAATCCCTTTTGAAGACCATGTTGTAACGTCGCCCTCTTAGTAAGAGGGGTCGTTAATTGGATTTGGCTGACCTCCCTCGATATTATAGACTGGCGGGAGTGAAAGAAGAATAGAATTTCAACAGAAAACTGAGCGAGAATACTGGGAAGAAATAAAGAAATACGAGCCCCCTTCGACAAGAAAATAAAAAAAAATAATCAGAACAAATTAATAACGGCAATTCCAATTCAAGTTAGATCATATCAATAGAATTTAACAGGAGTGTCCAATTTGGATTTGTTTCATCATTATAACGAGAGCTGAAAAGAGCGCAATGTCCACCATTGATTTGCACCACCTTCCTTTCCTTTGATCGTATATCAACGTCCTCCTAGGTCATCCTTCCTAAGCTCTATGCTTTGCCCCTTCATGGACTTCCTGGTCCTTTTATTCTGACCTCGTCCTTCTTTTCCTCGAACTTCATTCTTCAGACTGTCCCGTCTCTCTCCCAGAAAGCTGTTCCTTATTGTTGTCCTAGCACTAAAACCTGTCTTTCCTTTTACAAGACGGACACCTGGTCCCTTTCTTGTTTAACGAGGAAAACAGTGTTCTCTTTAGGCCTCCTCCGGAGTGGAGACTACACTTCCTCTTTCAGGAAATTTCAGACTAAAGAATTTCGACGAAGGTCGTCACTTTAAAGTCTGATTGCTTCTATAGTGTAAGCCTTAATTTATTCTGCCCAATCGTAGGCAGCGTTCCCTAATTTTTCCCAAAGAAACAATTCCTTTCATCAGGTTTAGACAGCTCGGAATCTGTAAACGACTGTGCGTAACAATTTCCCTTTGAAAAAAAAATTATAAGTGGACATAGTTTCCTACAAAGCGGTTAGGGTTGGTAGCTCAATTCCTTACTTTCTAAGGACCGTGTTAAGATACCCGGCCAATTTCACTGAGTTGGAATGCTGCCCCTTTGAAGTGTACACTGACAAGACGGGAGATGAAAGAAGAAAATTTCGAAGTGACCCTTCACAAAGACTTCTCTGGCTTAAATGCGATAAAAATGTAATGCTTAGTGCATTCAACTTTAATGTTCACTCCAATTCAAAATTCGACACTTCACACATGTTTTCACTCAGAATATATATCTAGATCGTCTGCGTATAAAGTCAAAAAGTAATAAATTGTCATCTGCTTTTGACATTTTCATTCACTGAATGTACAACATTAAACATGTTACCTCTTATTTCTAATTTAGTTAATTTATACCTTAAATATCCCATTCAGTTAAATAAAACGTTTTAGTATAAGCCAACAAAGCATAAAAACATTTGTTGCCCGAGTTAGTCTAATGAGTTATTAATCCATGTAACATAAAAATACTACAAACGTCAACCTATTCCTTTTACCTAAACTAGTATGGACACGGACGATTACTTTATGATACTCTGTCCTATTAACGAGCATATTATTTAAAATACTATTTACTTGTGGCACTCAGAAGGATAATACCTCAATAATTTTCTATGTCATGTATACAAAAACTTTTTTATGTGAATTTGGTGTCACTATTCCCCCAGACCAAATGTCAAGGAAACAATCAGTATCCAAAATAATATTAAAAATAAAGCGTACATATGGTTCTAATACATCCTTGCGACAGACACGAAAATTTCATTAAATATTTTATCTGGGGCACTGCATTTACAATTCATTATTTCCTTTATTTCTGTTTGAAAATCTCGTATCGAAATACCAATAATTAATTCCAATACAATTTGTAAATAACCTTCATCATAATGTATGTAAAGTTCAATTTGCTCACCATCTTCACTAAAACGGATCATAAGATATAATACAAATATTACAAAAAGGATTGTAAGGCATATTAACAGTCTTAAAATTTGGATCATCGGCATAATAATAACTTTAACGGATCATCAAGTATAATAATAGTCTTAAAACACGAATCACCAGGCAAATAATGTCTTGCAAAACGGATTATCAGGGATATAATGTCTTGCAAAACGGATTATCAGGGATATAATGTCTTGCGAAACGGATTATCAGGGATATAATGTCTTGCAAAACGGATTATCAGGGATATAATGTCTTGCAAAACGGATTATCAGGGATATAATGTCTTGCAAAACGGATTATCAGGGATATAATGTCTTGCAAAACGGATTATCAGGGATATAATGTCTTGCGAAACGGATTATCAGGGATACATCAGTCTTATACATCAGATTACGAGGTATATTAAAAATATTAAACACGGACCTATTAACAGTCCTCACAATGGATAATCAGGCATATTAGTAGTCTTAAATCGGATTATCAGGCATATTAACAATCTTATAAATGAATCATCATGCATATTCAGTCTTAAAAAACGGATAATTGGCATAATAACAGTATTGAAAAACGGATAATTGGCATAATAACAGTATTGAAAAACGGATTGTCAGACATATTAACAACTTATCATCAAGTATATTACAAATACTAAGACGGATCAATGGATTATTAAGAATCTTAATAAACTAATCATCAAGCATATTAACATTCTTAAAACACGGATCATCAGACGTATAAAAATGATATTAGCAATGGATCTTCGGAATTTTATAGTTCTAAAAGATAAATCATTATATTTTTCCTGCATAGATATACATTTTGTTTTCAATGCAATAAGTTCATGAATTTTACTTTACTTTTACAAATGACAAATATACCAAGACAATGACCACTATTCCAAAAGGAAAGAAAATCGGTAAGGATATTAGTTTCCTAAAAATAATAAATTTGTATCAGACACTAATCAGGAATATAATTGCCCCACTTAAATTAAATCGTCATTGACCAGAAGTTTCTGTGAAATGAGGTTAATAGACACGATCATATCACTGTTCAAATCAGGGATCATTTTTATGTGGTACAGATATATAGCAGAGATTATTCCCTGCATAATTCCAAGACAGTAACAATTGAAGTTTATTTAGTGATAAGGCAAGTTAAGTAAAGTGACCTTCCTAGGAACACAACACCGCAGCCGACACTCAGTGGTCAGTCAGTACGATTGGTTTTCGTATCCTCCAGTTGCCCTTGGTTTTGTAGCTTTATAACCTTGGTATTGTTCAACACTTGATAAAACCAATTGGAATTTGTACATGTAAATGTACCATTATCATGAAAACACAAACTACCTATATGCAGCGAACAGTAGCCCTCGCCCTTGGGGAATTAGTCAAGAGGGTCAAATTGTTACAGTTCAAAGCGGAATCAGATTAAAAAAGTAACAGTAAGGTTGGTGTTCAGAACGGTATTATATTCACATTGTAACAGCAGAGGTGGTGATCAAAACGGTATTAGGTTTGATTTGTTACAGGGGCGGTGTTCAAAACGGTATTAGGTTTGATTTGTTACGGGGGCGGTGTTCAAAACGGTATTAGGTTTGATTTGTTACAGGGGCGGTGTTCAAAACGGTATTAGGTTTGATTTGTTACAGGGGCGGTGTTCAAAACGGTATTAGGTTTGATTTGTTACGGGGGCGGTGTTCAAAACGGTATTAGGTTTGATTTGTTACAGGGGCGGTGTTCAAAACGGTATTAGGTTCAAATAATAACAGTAGGGGTGTTGTTCGAAACGGTATTATGTTCAATTTGTTACAGTAGGAGCGATGTTCAAAACTGTATTAAGAAGGATAAATGTTCTACAGATGCAGACCTCCCAGTTTCGTTTACAATCTGTATTTTATTGCCATATCTTGAACTTCTCGTTCATAATGATTCAAAATCATCATGATCGTTCGAGCAATAATTTATTACATAGTTGGTACACTTTATATGTAGTGTGTGCAGTTTAATAATTTTGATATGACATGTTAACATTTCACCTTTTGATTCTTATAGGTCACGCTAAGGAAATTCTTGCGCAGTATTCTCTTTACCGATTGATGGCGACCGTGGGAATTTTCATTACGCTTCCTCCCGGAACTTTCTGTTTATTTAATTTATGTTCTATCACTATCAACATTTTGGTGGAATTGTTTTGAATCGATTGCCCAAGGAACATTGAAAGAGACGGTTAAGTCATTCGGAATATGGTCAGTTTTATTCACAGTCTCGATATAAATAAAACTAAAGCCATCGCTCAATGGATAGAGAGCGGGGGGGGGGGTAGGTCCTGTAACATAGACCCTACCCTATATCCAGCGTGGTTAAATGCTAACCTGTAAGTAATCAAATTCAACTGTTTAGAAAAGAACGTGGACATATGTCAGTCTTCCAACTGACAGAATTTATCCAACGACATAGTTTTACATGGTATAAATGCTACAACGGGTTAATGTTTCTTGTGATAAAATTTGTTTATGTCTACTCTACCGCTCCAAATCAAATAATGTAAATATCCCGTCACAACTAAAAACATTTCAGCCAGTAATCGTCCCCTCACATTAATATCCAACAATTGGAATGCTTAGTAATGGAGTTGACACTTTAGGTAGAAACAGGAATTTCCATGTTGTCTGATGACACTGACTGTTTAAAATGGTCCATTGATTTGGAAATACAGTTGTTATTTCAATTATAATTTGAAAAAATTGAAATGGTACTGGTTATAGAACTGCGCATTATTATTTCAACTAGCGTCTGGGACTATATTTTATGCGCAACGAATGAAAGGTGCAGCGCCTGAACCAATATGAAAGAAAATTCTTATTCTTCTTTCGGTCTGAACTATTTCCATTAAAATAAAATACTGAGATAAAAAGATTCTCAAAAAGATAAAGATTTAATATTAAATTTATGAAACTCGTTGAACAATGACAAGACTCACAAACACTGGACATTGCAACTCGTTTTAGGAATTTTAGATTAAATTATTACCCATTTGAAATTGTCTATAACTTTAGTATTAGTAAGGCCTTACTAGAATGCACACTTGAAGCGATATTAGGAATACTGTTTGAAAAGATCTAATGCGTTGGTTCGAATGTCTTGGGATAAAATAACGAATAAAATGACAAATATGAACGAAAGTGAAATTTTATCTAGTACACGCTTTTGTGGGTGGACGAAGCTACACGTAAATTCTAACTGAAATTCGGTCACTACATTCACTACTTTAGTCTTGAAGGTACTACTTTACAAATAAAACAATGATTATGCAAATCAGATTCTGAAGTCAATTATCGAACACAAAACAATAACATGACAGTGTTCCACCATACAGCTGCATAGTATTGTATGGGACAGTTTGTTTAGGGACGACATACATTTGTCATAACTTCAACATCAAAGCAACAATGACCAGCACGATATTATTTGCATTGTGTACAAATTTTGAACGGGTAGAAAGTGTAATAAAATTGAGTTCTGCTGAGAAACAACAATCTAGGGAAGAAAGTGTAATAAAATTGAGCTGTGCTGAGAAACAACAACCTAGGGAAGAAAGTGTAATAAAATTGAGTTGTGCTGAGAAACAACAACCTAGGGAAGAAAAGTGTCAATATGTTGATCTAAAACATAGGAAATATATACTCCAACGTTTAACGTAAAAATGTACTTTTACCAATCACATTCAATCATGATTGCATTGAAAGAATTGTCAACAGCTTTAAGAGCCAAATATTTAAAATAGTGACATTGTGAAGAGGGAATGAGCTAGGTAGTCATGTTGGCAAATATAAAAATTGTATTGGACTACATGTTGTAGAGTATATCTTTAACATTGGATAAATTTTATAAGGTTAATCTACAATGATTGGACGAAAACAGAGATGAGTTTGAGAAGATTTAAAACCGTTCTGCTGAGTCTGTATCTGAAGTATAACAAAGCCAACCACAGCAATGTCAAAATGCACGGATCTAAAATAATTTATATCTTTGAAAGGATTGAAAAAGAAAACGTTTCTACTTGCAAAAAATGAAATAATCTCTTGTATACAGACTGTCGTCCTGTTGACTATTTGTAAGACCTTTACAATTTATAAAGCAAAAGATATTCCATTAAAAATGTATTTTCATGTAAATAATTAATGTAACCGTATTAAAGATATCTTGACTACAATTATGAAAGTTCCGTTGCCTACACAAATATAAATAAACTGTGGGAACAAATTAAACGCCACAAGAAGAAAATAGAAACCACTAAATTGAAAATAGAAAGGTTTACTGAACGATCTGTCTACAAAATTACACAAGTAAGCGGAACATAACGGAAGATAGGCAATGTTAGTCACATGTATAACTAGTGGCGTGCGGACATTAGATGACATGCAACATGTGAAAAATAAAATAAAGGATATAAATACATTTTTGACAGTGATATCATTATATTCAAAGTATTCGTGGATGTAACGATTGAATAAAAGAGATGAAATACCCGATTCCTTTATGAAAACCTTCAAGGACCAGAAAGAAGCAGATTAATGAGGAAAAAGTCTTTTGCGACGTAAAGTTTAAGATTTGATGGTTAAAGAAAATATTGTATACTTTTGAACTTTGTTAGGCAAAACATAATCCGTAGTGATAAGGTTAACATACACATATCGAACTGTCCCAGTACTGCACTCAGATTTAAAATAGAAAAAGGGTTGACATTGTATCTGAGCTAATTGATGGATTCAGAAAAACTCATCACACTTAATTGCGTAACACTCGTCACAGATACGACTACGGTTCAATCAAACACTGAAGAACATAGATCCGAGAAATGGCTTAACCTATTTGGTGACTGGAAATCTAATACAGGTGGAACTCCTAAATTTAAGATATCTAAAATAAAGTTCAACGTATCTGAACAAGGAGAGCTAACTTCACATTTATCTTTTAAACTTATATAATGAACTTCAGATTCAAAGATGAAAACTAAAGACACCTTAGATTTGTGCTACAAAGTTTGACTCTTCGGGTTATCCACGCACATGCTCTGCCGTACAATCGGACATTAAACAGGTATCTAAATTTAATACGCTGAAGCTTAACTTTTAAATCATTGACCACTTGATAATTGCACTTTCGAAAGTGAAAGTGATGTCACTGTTGTCTGATACAGAACACTTTGTGACATGAGATTTTGGCAAAGTCAGCTAAACTTGACAGTGTGAATGGTAACAGCAGTTTGTAAATTTTCTACTTGAATTTACTAAATCAAAATGCAAAGTATGCTCGAGTTAAATTTGCTTAGAGTTTTTATGTTCACGAATAAACGGTATAGCTGTAAAACAAATTAATTTTATCCGCAACAATCTTAACATACTGCTTTAAAATTATTTCAGACATATAAAGAAGCAGAATAAAAAACGTTGTTTTTGAACAATAGGTACAATTGGAAACCATAGTTTAGTCTAAATGCATCTTATTACCATAAATATTAACGAAACATGAGGTCGGACTACAAGTTCTCACAACGTAGTATAAGCGCTTCTCAAACAAGAGATAAGAAATTTACGTGGATACAGTGACTAAACATTAAGAACACCATGTCTTTTTCTATCAAACTTTGAATATTCACCATGTAAAGCGTGTGGTGTCTTTAATATACGTTTCGATTAGGTCAGATAAACAAATATTAACATTCTCTATAAAATTAGATGATCCGTACAAGAAATTATTTGCAGTCGTTGACATATAAGGTTGTCACAAAAATGAGTCACTAATGTCAACGCATTATATATGAACGAAACTGTACTCGGGTTTTGTTTACCGCGGACAGCATTACCTGAGGGTGGTTCATTTTCGTCCTTAGCTATTTCATAATACTGAGTTTGGGTCACACAATGCTGTACGACACAAATCCTTGTAATGAGAAACCCAATTAAGCTCCCTGGCCGTAGATTTCAACATGACCAGGATACTTACTGAGTACACTGTATTACCATAACACAACGAGTTGTGTCAGAAAGTTGTCCATTCTAATGATGGCCTCTTAGCCAATACGTAGCCTATAAGAAAAGGTATTTCATAGCAGACTCTGCCCATCGAAACCAGGCATTGATTGTGTGTTAAAAATACATCCACAAATAACCTTTACGGAAGGCTACCTGATCAAACAAAAAGAGCAGTAAGGCAAAATATCTTACAGTGAGGTCTGTCCAACCAAATCAGTATTGATTGTTTGTTGAAAAATGCATACACCAATAATTTTTACGGACGGCTTCATGAACAAACAAAACATCCTGCAAGGCAAATTGTAATACAGCAAGATCTGCTGAACCGAACCAGGTAATTGCTATATATTGAAAGAGATGTGAACCAAGAACCATTACAGGAGCAATCATCAGTTGTAGAGGTATGTGAAATAGAAAATTGCATTCCATTTTCGCTATCTGTTTTATGTTTTAGAACTATTTGATATGATCTACCCGCATATTTTCTACAATTTTACAGATAGTCAGACCTACCATATATGACGTAATTGCTATCAAATAGAGATTGTTCCAAGTTACCAATTTTATAACTGAACAGACAAATTGAATTCATTCATACATCGCATTTATGATAGGAAGAGATATGTTTAATCTCTTCAGTGGGATTATCATTGTGGGACACATTCATTTACGAACCTGGTTATTATAATAATAATTTCGTAGAGTAGTTCTCATGAACTCGTTTACTATTTAAGGAAGCAAATTCATATACGTGCTGAATTTGATGGGGAATCGTAGAACTCTGTGTGGTTTCGAGTAGTTTTTCGCTGCAGTCGATAGTGACGTTGGCTCGTTTGACGGTGTTGGTTATCTCGCAGTAAGAGACAAAACATTTGGGAACAACGAGTCTGCAGGGAATATGAATGCTCGCAAGGCTCTCGAGGAATCCTTTGATAGTCTGGAGTGGCAGGCCATCCGGGTAGCTCTTTGACCATTCGACTAGAGCAGTGGAACCGGAAATAATTCGCGATCGTCATCAAGACGTCACGTGTTCAGTTGTCAAATCAATTTTCAGTATCACTGAGTGAAATAAATAATTCGTTGTCACTGTTAGAGTTAAAATAAATCATGTCTTACTTGTAAATGAAAGATTATTCATATCATCCTTGGTGATAAAATCATGCCTTCTTCAAAACTGTGAAAATTATATAATTTGATATCATTGGTGATAAAGCATTTTCATTTTTGTGTTTAAATTATAAACATTGATGATCTTTGGTGATACATCCATATATCAATCACATTTGTTCATAAGTGCCATACCTTGATTCTTCTTTGATCTTTTTGCTCGTTGAAGTTACATGAACTGATTAGTTTTAGTTAGGAACGATATCGTTTCCTTATATCAGGTCCGCATCATTATGTAAATCCAGTGAAGGACTTCATGCGCACGAGTATGATATCAGATTCATCCATCGTTAAATTACAGTATAAATAAATACCTCATTCACGAAATTCCTTCGCTAAATCGATTCCCGACACTCCTTCATACTGTTACTAATGATTTGGAACCAATTCCTTCGCTGAATCGAGTCCCGACCCTCCTCCATACTGTTACTAATGATTTGGAACCAATTCCTTCGCTAAATCGAATCGTGACTCTCTTTCATACTGTTACTAATGATTTGGAACCAATTCCTTCGCTGAATCGAGTCCCGACCCTCCTCCATACTGTTACTAATGATTTGGAACCAATTCCTTACGCTGTTCAATATATATTGTTTGCAGTGAAACATGTTATGGTATGCATTTTCTATATCTTCACCACAACCACACAATATATTATCTCTCAGCGATTAGAATATAAATGATTATATAAATCATTAGTTATTTCTAGTTCTGGTATGCAAAACAGACAATTTAGTGTTAACAACCAGAACAGTATTTCAAATAATTTTAGCACAAAAAGAAAATTTCATTATAGTTAGTGGTATTGCAAGGTTATCTGCTTATTATCAAAAAAGGATCAGACAGATCTGCTTAGATTTAACCGGATAACAGATAAAAGAATAAACATACTAAATCAAACCGTTAAGACACGTGCTAAATGCTTCCAACAATACAAATATAGAAATGAATGGTCAAGCAAACAATATGTGATGATACGATTGAAAACGGAAGGGGCAAGAAGAGGACAAAGTGAGTAAAACTTGTGCAGAGAAGAAGGTTTATGATGATGATGATGAATTTGATGATGATGATAATCGTCCTGTCGGACCTGCTAATGCGATCCTAAACTATTACGTGAATTTTAGAATATGAAAAAACCGTGCCACTAAATTGCAAAAGATATTAAGCAAACTGAACCGATGTAGTAAAATAATATTAGCAATAGTTCAACAATTTATAAAAATATGTTATTATTATAAAAGAAACGTATTGTTGCACAGAATAGTACGACACGCAAATAGGCCGATACGGTGGTACAAATAATAAAACAATTGTTTATAAATAATAATTGCATGATTTTTAACATTGAACCTTATAAGATACTTTCGAAATTGTGCATTCTATTTGTCATCATCTCAGAACACACTAAGAACGTGATTCACCTACGATAATAATGTTTAAAAGAAATATCTCGCCTAAGAGTTTCTCTAATGTATTATCCTGTTTGGTGCTTTGTTAACACCTTTGATAACTAAAGATGCAAATTACAGTCAAAAGGAGCAAATCAGCATGTTTAGATAAGACAGAAACTGCGCACATATTGCTCTCTCCATAGCAAATTTGGTACAAGTTTTTGTAGGAGGTGGAATATTAGTTCCATATAAAATTTGGTAAAAGCTTTGACATCTGGTGGGGTAGGTGTTTCTAGTGATCTGTCAGGAGGCAAATGTGATTTGTTCTTTGACAAGATAAGAAAAAGATTAAACAGATATTGTCAGCTATTTATTTGACTTTGTCAGAAAACATTTGAAGAGCATTGTCTGGTTTATTTCAAGTGGAATATGCTGACTTAGAAAACAACTGGACAGATTGTTTCCATGGTGACCACTATATCAGCTATTTGTTATACCCTTGTATTTAAACATGCATTTCATACTTACACCCGGTGGTAATTTTGTTATAACTTTGAAGCGATTTTGTCATCATTTGCTTTAAATAATTATTCAACTGGGTTTTTTTCTATCACATATTAAAATTGTTCGTACTCTACAACCGTGCATCCGCTCCGGTGGTCTAAGTGGTTATAGAGTCCGCCTCGAATGCGGGAGGTCGTGGGTTCTAACCCCGTCCGAGTCCTAAGAAAGACTTAAAAAAATGGTACTAGCAGCTGCCTCACTAGATACTCAGCATTAAGAGGTTAATGTTAGAAATGGTCGAGTTAGTGTTAGGATAATGTGACTTGGTGGGACATGATGATACGTGTCTGCGGCATGATGCCACTTGCTAGACATCACTAAAACTGCCACACTGCAGACATCGCAGCGATATGACTGAAAACGTGTTAAAGCTACTTTAAGAATCCAAATCACACACACACACTCTCTCTCTCTCTCTCTCTCTCTCTCTCTCTCTTTCTCCCTCCCTCCCTCCCTCCCCCTCTCTCTCTCTCTCTCTCTCTCTCTCTCTCTCTCTCTCTCTCTCTCTCTCTCTCGTTGTTTTGGTATCTTTCTCTACTATACGTATTTTTCAACGTCTCAACATACTTTCTCTCTTCACACATCTCACATCAGAGTCCATGGATGATCATCTTGAATTTACCGCTTCAGTATTCTGTTTTACATAACTCATTATATTTAGCTAGGTGTTTTGAATAACCGTTTCACTGCAGTTGAAAGTTTTCCGCATTGAACTCCTCTGTGATGGTCACAATTAGAGTCTCAACATCTTGTATTTATCATTCAAGTGATTCATTCGCTCCTCTGATTCCATCTCTATCTCGTCCGGTATTTTTACGGTTGGCTTAAACACAGACTGATGATAAAGGATATTAAGCTGGTGTCGATCGACTTTCCATTGGATGCCCCGCGTCTCCAGGGACTCAAAGCCCTTTTAATCTGTCTTGTAATTCTTCTGTTATGGTAGTAGTGGGCTCTAGAATTCAGCTTGCTGACTTCTCTGTATCCAGTCTGCTATTCAGAGAACAAGATCATCCGGGTTGTTCTCTATTGAACACGTTGGTGCAAGTTTTGGTATACATCAAATTAATTACAATTTTCTCTCTCTTCATATATCTCTCATTTTGTACTTCAGAACAAGGCCTACTTTAAAATTTTGGAATAGTTCCTCCAGTATGAAGGATACATTTGACCCAAGTTATAATATATACTATATCGATAGAGTGTATCCTATTTGTTACATAGGCACAATTTGCGCACAATCGGCCTGCCCGTTAGGAAAATTCAGATTTTTATATCGATATTTATCTATCTATATTTTTGGACACAGGCAGCTAATGCATAACAAATTTCTGGTAAATGTCATCCTAGCTATGTCAGGTCAATTGACATTGACCCAATCGTTAAGTACATGTACGAGAGAGTGAGAGAGAAAGAGAGAGAATAGGAAGTGCGAGGACGTGAATTTGCTAAGTTACACTTTCAATTTATCGGAAGAAAACCCAATAATATCTCAAATCTTCAATAATAAATATTGCTGTTATAAATAAAATACAGCTGTAACGTGCTAGAATGGGAAGTGCGAGGACGTAAATTCGCTAAGTTACACTTTCAATTTATCAGAAGAAAACCCAATATTATCGCAATTTTCAATAATAAATATTGCTTTTATCAATAAAATACCGCTGTAACGTATTGAGTGACATAACATAACAAATGACAGATTATATGTTTGATCAATCTATTATCAAATGACAGATTATATACTTGATCAATCTATTATCAAATGACAGATTATATAATTGAGCAATCTATTATCAAATGACAGATTATATACTTGATTAAATGACAGATTATATACTTGATCAATCTATTATCAAATGACAGATTATATACTTGATTAAATGACAGATTATATACTTGATTAAATGACAGATTATATACTTGATTAAATGACAGATTATATACTTGATCAATCTGTTGAATGTGAAATGCAGTTCAAAACTTTAGGTCGTAGGCTTATCCCCACCAATGGAGCCCGGCGTTTTTCATGGAATAACGACCTAAAGATAATTAAGACACCCGGATGCATGCATACATGCATACATACGTACATACATACATACATACATACATACATACATACATACATACATACATCATGACAATTTAACCTTATTTTTCTATTTTTCTTATTAAACTTTGCATATACATGTCATATGGTTAATTTGTCATTTTGTGGCGATTGATACGTTTAACTGTACTGATGTATCTGGTAAATGCAAAAGTGTCCTTTCTCTACAATTAAAAAAAAAACGTTAAAAAAATGTTCAATTAAAAAAAAACGTTAAAAAAACGTTAAAAAACGTTAAAAAACGTTAAAAAAACGTTAAAAAAACGTTCAATTTTGCAATACTTATTAAATGTTTGACATTTTATTGATATTTTTGATGATGACTTTAGGATAATTTCCACTTTCGTGACAATTAAACACTGAAATATTGACATTCTGTTGTTTTATATATTTTGAACTTGTCATTATTTAACTTAAATTGAGCAGTAACAGCCATTAATTAAGTTAGATAAATAAAATAATATCCGAGAGAGTACTAATGATTCAATAGATCAAAAGTCCTTCTTTGGAAAAAAAAGCATTAAATCTTTGCTTCAGATAACAATATGGCTGTAAACATGATATGGAGGCCATCTTGGCGGTAACCAAGAAGAATTGAAGAATATTTAAAAAGTTCAAGGATAAAAGGGTGTTATCATTCCGTATCTTATGTACATCAAAACATATTAATAAAGCCAACAAAAAAACTTGTATACACATCGGGTTCCTCTTGACTCATTAGCATGATTATTTAGACAGCATCAACTTGAATAATTGGTACACTAGCTTAGAATGTGATGTTAAATAATACAGTGATAACAAGTTTGAAGCCAGAATTTTCTATTTAAATTACTGCTTTTGAAACCTTGCTGTTTAGAATTAGGGAACTGAATTTCACTTGTTTCAAGAAAATAATAATTTTTTTATTTCACAATTATTTCAAATAGTTGTGCATTAAAGGTAATAGGGATACCATTGTAACTGTCAGGATTAGCTTTATCATTGTAACTGTCAGGATTAGCTTTACCATTCCCTTTTACTTGGCAAATTAGTACGATGAGACCTTGTCTCCGTGTGTTGGATATACATTTATATTTCATTGTGGAATTAAATAATGCTAATATAGCCTTCTGAGTGATGGGACGTTATAACTAGGCACTTTTGACCTTTCTAAGACTGGGATAACACTGCAAAGGTCCCGTTGAGTGATTTCAATATCTATTAGTTCATGTTTTAACAATATTTCATGGAATATTGTTTGAGGTTAGAAACAGCTTGTTTTCTATGTTATGGAAAATATTTCAAATAGAATCACGATATTTCGGCATTTACAAGTCTGTAAAGTAATTGACAAATGCATCAGCAACTGAGAAAGGGTCAGGAAAGGTTCGACCATCATGGAGTATTTCAACACCTGATCAGCATTTTTTGGAACACCGCTCCGGTGGCCCAGTGGTTAGAGCGTCCGCCTCGAATGAAAGAGGTCGTGGGTTCGATCCCCGGCCGCGTCATAGACCTTGCACCAGACCGACCAGTCCTAACACTAACCTCTTAATGCTGAGCGCCAAGCGAGGCAGCTGTTAGTACCATTTTTGTAAGTCTTTGGTATGACTCGGCCGGTGATCGAACCCACGACCTTCCGCATCCGAAGCGGACGCTCTAACCACTAGGCCACCGGAGCGGTCCGTCAGAAGAAGCTTAGGTCAGATACATGAAGTAGATATGAAGCATTACTAACAATTCGCGGTGCATTCCAAGATTTGTGTTCTTAGCATAAGCTTCATGCCGAAGACAAATGCATTGTGCCATGTCTGACCCAGGAAATGCGAGCTTTGCTTTCTATTTTGTAACAGTTTTCAAGCGAGTCAATTCAGTACGCTTGGTCAGTTAGTTAAAGCGTTAAGCGAGCAGCATATCACGTGCAGCTTTCAGTATACATTCAATCAGATTGCTGTATCACGTGCAGCTTTCAGTATACATTCAATCATATCGCTGTATCACGTGCAGCTTTCAGTATACATTCAATCAGATTGCTGTACCACGTGCAGCTTTCAGTATACATTCAATCAGATTGCTGTATCACGTGCAGCTTTCAGTATACATTCAATCAGATTGCTGTACCACGTGCAGCTTTCAGTATACATTCAATCAGATTGCTGTATCACGTGCAACTTTCAGTACACATTCAATCAGATCGCTATATCACGTGCTGCTTTCAGTATATATTGAATCGGATCGCTGTATCACGTTCAGCTATCATTCGTTCAGTCAGATCGCTATATCACGTGCAGCTTTCAGTATACATTCAATCAGATCGCTGTATCACGTTCAGCTTTCAGCATACATTCAGCCAGATCGCTATATCACGTGCAACGTGCAACTTTCAGCATACCTTCAGTCTGATCGCTATGTCACGTGCAGCTTTCAGCACACATTCAGTCAGAAACCAGTCTATGAAACTGTCCATTAATCTCCTGTGTAAGGTTTTCATAAGTTACACATCAGTGGATTTTGATGGATCACGAGTAGATTTTTGTGTGATTAAGATTTTTAACGCAGCTTTAACAATTTTTCAGTCATATCGCCACTGATGTCTTCAGTGTGGCAGTTTATAGTGATGTCTAGCACTGGAGCATCATGCCGCTGACATGTAGCATGATGTCCCACCCAGTCACATTATCCTGACACCAGTCCTAACACAACCAATGTGGGTATGTGAGAAAGCTTGCCAGTAGCTTCTCGTGGGTCGGTGGTTCTTTCCGGGGTTTTCCCGGGTTCTTCCTCCACCATTAATACTGGCTGAAAAATGGCGTTAAACCTCACAAGAACAACAACAACAACCAATCCTAACACTAACATCTTAATGCTGAACGCCTAGCTAGGCAGCTGCTAGTACCATTTTTGTAAGTCTTTAGTATGACTCGGCCGTGTGTATGTGTGTGTGTGTGTGTGTTTGTGTGTGTGTGTGTGTTTGTGTGCGTGTGTGTGTGCGCGCGCTTGTTAATTATACATACAAACTTCTAGCCTATTACCATGCCATGTCTATAGTCAAGCGCTCATTTCTGGTTCCAAGTTCTTTTCCACAAGCAATTTTGGATCAATTCTAATTTGACAGCGAGTAAAACTACTTTATTTGTTGTTTATGAATCCACAAGTGAAGCTTTGTAGGGCGAAGATTGTGCTCATTTATGAATCCAATATAATAGTAATATAGGTTCAATAAAGAAATAAGGGAAATGACAGTATGATTCGCACATTCGGAAGTTTTAGAGCGAGTAGTATGATTCATTCACACAAATAATAAGAATGGAAGTTGATAAAAATATCGGATTGTGATTGTTTGGGCAACTGCTTTTGATAAAAAGCGAATGAGTCTCCTTTTGTTTATGTTGTAATTTTTCCAGTACCAATGTAGATGTAAATACGATCCACGGTTTCCCAGCGATAATAAATTTGTTAACCAATCCAGTCTGGCAAACTATCACTTTTAAAGAAAACAACAGATTCAGTTGTTTGGTATCAATATTTGCGATGCACCCAGTAACACTATATTCTAGTCTGTGGTCCGTTCTGGTAACTATAGCCGAATAAAGGTTGCTGTACCGTTGAGTTGCGTCTCGGTTGCGTTACTATATGAGTCTATGAAGTTGATTGCAGCGTTGCGACCCTGCTAACGTTATAACCATTACAATATGATGCAGCCATTGCTGAGCATTGCATGATAACGGTTGCGGTGCGTTATAACTATTTCATCGAAATACAGCCTTTGCAATCGTTGCAGATTAACTGTACTAATTTTATACGCACACTTTAAATAAAGTTTAAAATTCGTAAGTGGTAGAACGTTATATGTTCATTTAACTTTTATCAGGAAAATATTAATACTTGCTGCCTGAAAGCTGTGATTTAAAAATAAAACAATAACAAATACATCTATATTGGAAACTTGACACATATAATTATTTGAGTCCCATTTAAACACATTTATTTTTGTTGTTTTTCTTTTATTTCTTAATTACGTCCCAACGTTATAAAATGTTGTATTACGTGTTTAGACTCGAATAAACAGTAACACAAGAATAAGGGAAAACAACAAGCTTTGAAAAATATAATAATTTATTTCTCTGGAAAAATTCTGTAAAAATGAAAAATATGAACTTACGGTTTTAAGAATCAAATCCAAAAATAATCCAAGAATAATCCACGAATAAAATTGTAGAAGTCCTAATAATAAACTGTTCTAATGATTTAAAGTTCGAGTCCTGACGAAGATTCCAAGATGGAAGACGATGCCATATGCTATAACCTGAATGTTGAAGTCTACAGTGTCTTGTAGAAACAAGAAATATCACTCCGGTTTTGGAAATCTGAATACATTTTTATAAGAGCTGTCTTTGTTCAAGAATCTCATATGAGCACACATATTTTCCAGGGAAAAAGAATTAATCCTTTTGAATCCAAGCAATTTTGAAATAACTCCAAACGAAGCAACACCTCCCAGTGTAAAGAAAAAAGCCCAACTGTGTTTACTTCTCTAATACGATGATTTAAAACTTGAATTTTACCTCCCTGATAAGGATCACATGGTAATGTTTACATGTAAAAAAAATCACGCAGCCCCTGTAGGACCTTGATAAGACCCAAACATTTTACTTCGAGAATAAAATTTGTTTACTTCACTAAAAACTATTTACAAGTCTAGCCACATGTATTCAATACAGCCTCGATCTCATTCTTTTAAGTCCCACAATAAAAAAAACTAGTTGACGTGGCTGTTACTAAATTTGGAATCAAAGTTAAGATCCAGGTCAGTACCTGGTGTTTAATAAAACGAAAAGTCAAGGTCAAACTATTTTCGGAAAAAAAGTATCAGCTACAGTGAATAAATTTAGATTACAATAACATGTAATGAAAAATAAAAAAATAAAAAATCAACTATACATAACAGTTGTGCAAACATTCTTAAGTGCCTAAATATGAGATGAATATTATTAGAGATAGTGGCACGTTTAAAAAGAAACTATATGATGAAGCGGTATCAGTTGATGGAAGAAGTAAGCATTAAGGAATGCACTCCTTTGTATTAAAATCACTTTTAATATTTTGTATCAAAAATCACTGAATTAAAAACCTCTTAATATTTTGTATTAAAAATTACTGAGTTAAAAACCTCATATTTTGTATTAAAAATTACTGAATAAAAAAGTCTTAATATTTTGTATTGAAATTATTGAATTAAAAAAACTCGTATTATTTTGTATTATAGCGATTGCTACTGGTGTCCACTTTATTTGGATATCGTTATCTAGAGGGTGATCGCCCTCGGTATTGTTGCCCGGATCGAGTAAATACTAAAATGAAGTGTGAAACTTATAGATGGAATAAAAAGAGATCTGAGCAGATATATAGAACAGAATGACACGAGCCCCCTTTCATGGAAAAACAAAAATTTAATCAATTACATAAACAACTGGGATAATGCATTACATTAGGAAGATACGCTTCTTTTTGGAATAAATCTTTCATCGAATTTCAAACACAAATATATTTATATAAATAGTCGATCTGTTTTAAATCATAGAACTAGTTCCTCGTATAATCGAGTGAACGATCGAAGTCATTGCCTTGCACAACTTCATAACCTGCTTATTCCAATCCACTCCAACTTCACTGTGTTGGTTGTTCTAGGTCCTTTCGCTTTTTTCTTTCCCATCCTCCTTACTGTCTCGCCTCTTTTCGGGCCTCAACTTTGTGGGGGTAGGTTGATACATAAGTACGTAGATACTTGAATAAGTATGTACGTGGATACGTCAGTACATACTTCAATGGATACGTCCATGCAGCTATTTCCCCTTTCAAAATAAACAGAAGCAACCTAAATATTCTGTCAGTTGTCCTGCTGAGAACCGATCATTACTCTCCTCTCGCTATGTCAGATATCATTCTATCGGGATTCATATAGGCCAAAGGCTATCTCGTCAAGCTAAACACGGCAGACCATACACAAACATAGTTTTACAAGATTAATGTACTTCCTAATGGCTATTTCATCACTGATTCCCATTAACATTACACGAGACATAACATTTCCGTTCTCGTCTCAATTGCACAAATGAATGAATGAAATTCATTACATGCCTTAACTACGTTATTTTTTAGCAAATACACACATTCAAGTCTTGATCATACGTGAAATCATCTAAGACCGGTGAATTCACACGGATTCTCTTAACTCATATCAACAAAAGTAATGCGTGAAATTCTTAGATTCCTATGACAATCAAGACAACAAATTTAAACAATTCGTCAAACTTATATAAAGAAGATCCTTGTATGGATTCAGATATATTAACTCAAACACAGTTACACTCATTTCAAGAGAATTGATATACGGATTTAAGCAAATAAATTCATGCAACTATAAGCAAATAAATTCAAGCAAATCGTTATATTGGTATCAACAAACTACATAAAGTTGACGCAAATACCTTGTGCTTTCAAGCTTTGTTCGCTTCTACCGCTTCATAGGTCGACAGAAATTTGCATCCTTATATTATTAAAAATTACTGAACTAAAAACCCTCATAATATTTTGTATTACAAATTACTTAATTACTGCATGTACTCTTTAATAAAAACAAAAACCTCTTAATCTTGTAGCTTCTAAAGTGTTATAATCTAACCAGGAGGTTTCTCTATATTTTAATTTTGAAAGAAATACTTGTGTATGATAGGTGCAGTCTCGTTGCTTAATATACCAGTTCAAGATGTGTGTAGTACCGTTTCTCATTATACATCCCTAAGAGCCATCGTTCTGCCTTTGCTTTGTCCGCCAGGTAGATATCAGAAAGAAAAAAACACAGAAGGAAATAATAAGAACTGTAGGATGAATTATTTCAAAACGACGTCATTGTTGAAACTTACTAGTGTGTTGCGCCACTTCTGGATTATGACTCGTCATTTTGGGGATATAAACCATGCATTGATACAGACAGTGTAAGACAGCCTATACGTTACCAAACTCGTACTGTCAACAGGGATATAGGCTCCTTGCCTAATATGTAGCGATGGTGGATTTAAATGGACTGTTACTGGAACAGACTGATGAACGTGGATCATGAGAGGGTCTTTGATTCTTAATATTGGACTATAATATACGCTACAATAATTAATGATTGTGATATGGGCCATATTTGAAATGTTTATTTTTTTCATAAATGTGATCAGATTTGGTCTGATAATAGACAAAATATTCAAAATTGAGAACTGATTATAAATTTAAAGAAATATTTTGTTCTGAGAATTATGTTCACTTAATTTACCAAGACAAGAGAAATCAGTTATAGAACAGTTTAGAATTGATGTTTCATCTATGAGAATATAAACGGACAGCTTTTGAAATTAAAGAGTAGAGAATGCTGTGATTAAATTGAAGATGAAATTCATTTTTCTCTAGACCACGCCGGTGACTGGTTTTAAAAGTAGCATTATCCTAAAGATTTCCGTGCTAGTTTTTAAAACTAATATCGTTAACGAAACCTCTCGAGATGTTCTAAATAGAGATATATATTTCTTTATTGTTATTGGTCTGGTATAAGTCATAAATTTGAATTTAAAAAGATAATCTCGTTATTTTGCCAAACATTGCACTACCGCGAAAGAAAGATAAATTTACAAATTGAATTTTTATTCAAGACAAATGATTGTTTACTGATTTGAACCGTTATTATCAGGGATTGCTATTATAGGATGAAATAATAGCGTCCCAAACTATTGTTATTACTCTACGGAGGGTGAAAGCGAAGCCCGCATTTGATGTTATCTGTACTTGCGCTGATCACAATATATTGACATGCGTTACATTAAAGTGACCCTCGGGATTGTCCAAACAGTTTTAATTCAATTCATTCTAGTTGTTTAACGCAGTTGTTTTTATGTTTCGAACGGATATAATTTCTTGCAATAATGCAAGTTCAAAATAAGTACGCGTTATTTACAACATCTGTAAGTACAGCTTAGATATTAAACGCACGATAAAAAGGATGTAGCTTTTCGCAGTTAATAGTTTTCCTTGTTTACATGCCATTATGCGAAGGCTTTAAAATAAAATGCAACCATCAAATCTTTGCTATTTCAAAATTAGAAGTTTTTATATATAAAAAGTGTGCTTTTTAAAACTTTGCAGAAGGTTTTCAATAAAATGCGAAAAAAAACAAACCATTTAACAAAAGATTTAATCCAAACCATAATGGGTTTAAATTAAATTTGGTAAATATCTGGAATCTATGTATCCGTTAAAGACCACAATAAACGGCTCCATAATCATTGGTGAAAAATGACCCGTCTGATAATAGTAGTATCGACGTTTGTTTATCTTTTTTTCATACACCTGTAATTAAAAGATGTTAATGCAGTCTGCCTGGTCTCTTATTTAGTATTCTGAAATATATACATATGACATGTCAGTCAGATTCTTGATCTCTAAATAAAATTCGATGAGCGCCGGTTATGATTTTGCTCTTCTGTTTCTAACAGACCAGACTTTGAAACACTTGAACCACATTTTTCAGTCAAGTGATGTCATATTTGGAATGCCCGTTATATTACCCACAGCAGTCCTAGTGGGTGAGTGACAAAATATGCAATTTAGCCTTGAGGTAAGACTATTGCCATACTCCATTTCTCAAGCACGATATCATTCGTTGTAAAGTTTGTGGTTCTCGTTTAGGAAAAAGAAACTTGTTTTCTTTTTTATTTCATAAATATTAATATTTGGACCACACCAAGGTTTACTTCTCCCCACCGTTATGCAAAGAATCCCAACACTCCTGCCATTATAGGCCGTCACGCATCGACGTCAACGTGTAATGTTTTATATTCTGACATTTACTGTCAAACAATGGATGTGTGTCATTGTCGTAGAAACGAAATTATGACAGGGCCATCTTACATCAAACACAAAAGCTCTTGTAAACTTTCGTTCCACACAAAATATTTGTAGCAGAGAAGACTGGTAGTCAAATTGTTCAAATATGGCAAATTTTGAAATGCCATTTGACAGAACTTGCCAAGTTTTGATTGTAATTTTCTTTTCCTTGAAAGTTTACAAGCATATTAATCAACAAACCGTACATACGTTGATTAAGCTTTGCATTATGCGCAAAAAGTATAACTTTTTTATTTTAGAGGTATTCAACTATTCAATAAAAACTAACGCTTCTCATACCATAGACCTTGAAGTTAATTAGTACCACCTGGCGAAATAGACTGATATTCCCGCTCTTTAACATGATGTCTCCGTCTAAACACCATTTGTGAGAGTATGAAAAGTGTGTCTACTTTTTGGGCCCCTCCTTTAGGTTCTTAGGAGGATATCAAATGTCAACTATTTTTTTTAATTAAAAATATAGTTATTTTAAATTTGCTGACTATGTTGACATCTGTTGACATTATTAAACACTTTTTTTTACCCTAATTTAACCACACACTTGTACAATGATGGCACGTTATATATGTAACTGCTTTTGGATTATAGTCAACGGGTTAATGTCCAGGAAAAGATCTGTGTTGGAAGGGTACGTAATAACGAAGGGTGGGGATTTGCCATCATGATCCCTGAAAATTCTTGCTGACTCATGCCAAAGGTGATACTGTAGAATCACATTTATTTAACACCATTTGTCGGAGTTAGTCAAACCACATATATGTTACCTTACGTTTCTTTGATTCTGTGGTGAAACATTTAGCTCTGAACGCCTTAGAAAACTTAAGTTTCCACCACTGATGTCCGATGAAAATTTGTATGAGTAAGGTTTCCTTTTATTAGATGAAAGCGTTATGAAAAGTTTCGGTATAATATATAGATTGCAATGTAATCATCATATTTAGAGAATGGAGATAATATTTGTAGATAACTAATATTTATACGTTGTCATCGTTTTTTAGTTTTCACTTTTTCCGGTTTAACATATTTAATTTGAGCTATATTACATTGAACCATAGAATGGCAATTGATGCCTAGAAGATTTGTTATGACGAGTCGAGTCTGAATTGTGGTTCTGTCATGAAACGTTAGTCAGTGGTTCTTCAAATAAATAAATAATAGTTATTTTAAGGGTCGATTGCAGTTTAGATGGACCAAAGAGAAACCTCATATAGTTGATACCGTGTAATTGTTTTTGTTCCTGGGTAGTAAGTGTTATTTCCTAATTGCTTATGCATCAGAAGTATAGAAAATGGCTTTTATTCCCCAACTTTGCTTTTGTGACCAGGACAGTGATATTTTGAAATTTATCTATTTTCCAGAACATTCCAAATAGATTCAGTGCTAAGTAAACTTGGAGTAACTTTTAGAATTTTCTAGAACTTTCCAGTAAAATAAATATTATTAATACAAGGGCCTTAAGCCCTCCAGTTAAGTTTAGTTCCAGCTGCCTAAGTGGATACATATCTGCATTTTTCTGAGATGGCATCAAGAGGCTGCAAGCATCCGGCAGACAAGAGCAAAAAAGTACTCGTGGAAACATCTGCTAAGATGTGTGAGGCCTACAAGGCGTATTTCAGCATGCCTGTTACGGATTAAGACAAACGCTGGGCACCTCATTTCACCTATGAACACTACAAAAAAACTATGGAAGGTAAGATGGACAATTGTTGCTCGGAATTTTATTTTATAAATTTAAAATTTGAAATTTTTAAAAAGTTTTTAATTTTGAACTGTTATGCATATTTGATTTAATTTATATTTGATTTAATTTAATTTAATTGTTTGTAAGTTGTTTAAAAAATTATTTTTAGTTTCATTACATGTCAAAGTAATGTAATTTTGTTTACCAGGAATTTGTTATTTTCCAGAAAATTCAGTTTGACCCGACTCTTTTCATAAACACCTAATAATAGAAACACTGTTTCTATTTTTGACTTAGTTCCCGACCTTGATTCAGAAATCACTGAGACAAGTAAACAACTTTCCAATTTTTATTTTATTATCGTTGTAAAATGATTGGTTTTTATCAAGGTCATACTGGAAGTACGTAATTTTAGATGTAAACAGCCTCTACTTCGCAATTCTGGGTTTTCCGAAATTGCGGAGTAGTTAGATTTAATAGCTATATTTAGAGAGGTATTTCTCAGTTTGGGCTTTTACCTTGGACACTGGAAAAGTGTTTCATTGTGACAAGTTTGGAGTTACATTTTAATTTATATTAAAATTATTTGGATTCTAAAAGATTAATTCTTTTTCCTGGAAATATTTTTTAGTGCTCAAACACAATTATTGCACAAAGACATTTCTTTAAATTTTATTCGGAAATTCCAGCTCCGCAATATTGTTTGTGGATCAACAAAGAACTGTAGACACATACGTAATATAAACGCTACAGTATACGTCATCGCCTTCCATTTCGGATTTTTCATCGTTACTCGAACTTGAATTCATTAGAACATTTCATTACTGGAACTTCTAACATTTAATTTGTGGATTATTCTTTGATTGTTTCTGGATTCGATTTCTTAAAACCGTAAGTTCTTATTTTTTTAAAATATTTTTAAATTGTTTTTCCAGGGAAATAAATTATTTGTTAAAATTTTTCAAGATTTTTGTTTTCATTCTTTCTTAGTTACTGTTTATTAGAGCCTAAACAGGTAACAGAAGAATAATGTTTTACAATTTTCAATGTTATTGAAAAAATATATCATACATGAAAAATGTTGCGAGAATCTCTTCCACATTAGTCATGGGTGAAATAAATGTAGTTTTATAAGATGGTACAGAGGTGAAAAGAGAGCCATGAAGTTCGCTATCCCAATAATTCGGCGGCGACCTACTGACCACTCAAGCAACTGCTACATCTGCAAGGTGGACCCTTCCGAACGTCTAACTAAAAAGAATGCACCTGCAATCACGTATCCGGACCTTCATTCATCCATCTCTCCGGTATCACACTGCCCTGGGCTCCCCGTACGCACTCCTCTGGAAAGAGAGCAGCCATGAAGTTCGCTATCCCAAGAATTCGGCGGCGACCTACTGACCACTCAAGAAACTGCTACTTCTGCATGGTGGACCCTTCCGAACGTCTGACTAAAGGAAATGCACCTGCTATCACGTATCCCGACGTTCCTTCATCCATCGCCCCGTTATCACACTGCCCTGAGCTCCCCATACGCACACCTCCTCCAGAGATCAGCCGTCTTTAAGAGAGAACAGCAAGTCAGAGAGCGAGGAAGACTTTGTAGATCCAGATGACAATGTCAGAGGTGGATCTGAGGATAGAAACCCATACTACCCCAACCAAAAAGACCCCAACGACTTGATCAGAAATCTTGGTCTCACCATGTCCAATGCCAAGCTTTTGACGTCTAGGCTCAAGCAGTGGAACTTGTTGGATGAAAGTGTGAAAGTCGCAGATAAGAGGAAGCGTCACCAAGCTTTTTCCAGCTTATTCACCCGTCAAGATGGGCTCTGCTTCTGCGACAATGTGACCAGTCTGTTCGAGGCAATTGGAATCGCCTGTAACCAGAATGATCGGCGCCTCTTCATTGACAGCTCAACCAGGAGCCTCAAAGCCATGCTGCACCATGGAAAAAGGACCCGTCTCTTCCCCTGTCTCACTCGGTGCACCTCAAAGAGGATTACAACAGCATCACGACCTTGCTGGACGTCTGGAAGTATGATGAGTACGGCTGGCGATCATCGGATACTTCAAAATAGTGTCATTCCTGATGGGTCTCCAGTGCAGTTTTACCGAGTTTCCCTGCTATCTTTGACTTTTGGACAGCAGAGACACCAAAGCACATTACCACGTGCTATCGGAAATGTCATTCCTTTGCATATGTCAAACACTCATGATTCAAATCATATATGTGATTACATTGCATATGTCCAAGATCTATGATACAATTTGGAGATACAATTATTTTGCATATATCCACCGTCGATGATTCAGTTCAGAAATACAATTACTTTACATATGTCCATCATCTGTGATTAGAATCAGAGATATGATTATTTTGTATGTCAAACAGAGCTAAATTACTGTAGTTATTACCAACATCTATCATTAAAATCAGAGATATGATTATTTGGCATATGTCAAACACTCATGATTCAGATCAGAGATGTGATTACATAGCACTTGTCCAACATCTATTAAACAAATCAGATATGTGATTACATAACACTTGTCCAACATCTATTAAGCAAATCAGAGATGTGATTACATAGCACTTGTCCAATATCTATTAAACAAATCAGATATGTGATTACATAGCACTTGTCCAACATCTATTAAACAAATCAGATATGTGATTACATAGCACTTGTCCAACATCTATTAAGCAAATCAGAGATGTGATTACATAGCACTTGTCCAATATCTATTAAACAAATCAGATATGTGATTACATAGCACTTGTCCAACATCTATTAAACAAATCAGATATGTGATTACATAGCACTTGTCCAATATCTATTAAACAAATCAGATATGTGATTACATAGCACTTGTCCAACATCTATTAAACAAATCAGATATGTGATTACATAGCACTTGTCCAATATCTATTAAACAGATCAGATATGTGATTACATAGCACTTGTCAGTAGTAAATGGGGATACCCTACGTACAATGGGAATTAGCATTACAAACCACCCTGGGACACTCTACGTACAATGGGAATTTAACATGGCGAAAAATCGTGGGTCAGATTACGTACAATGGGAATTAACATGGGAATAAATCATGGGTTACTTTACGTACAAGGGAAATTTAACATGGCGAAAAATCGTGGGTCACTCTACGCACAAGGGGAATTTAACATGGGGAATAGAGTTTGGGCTTGTTTAGGGACAAGTCGAATTGAATATGGGATTTTTTTTTTTTTAAAAATAATTTTTTAAAAAGGGGTAGGCAATGGAAAGGCTATCTCTTTTCGAGAAATATGGCTGACCCTGAAAAGGGCCTTTGGGTTTTCTTCTTCTTCTGCTTCTAATTTCTTCTTTTTCTCCACCAAGTTCTTATTTTATCTCCAACACTCTTTCTCTTCTTCTCTTTCTTTTTCTCCTGCTCTTCTTTCTTCTTCTCTTCCTCCTCTTCTTTCTTCCTCTTCTCATTTTCTTCTTCTTTTTCAATCTTTTCGTTCCATTTGCTTATTCTTATTCTTTCCTCTTCATCCTCCTTCTCCTCCTTTATCTCTTTCATGACACCACTAATCTTGTCCTTTACCTTTTTTAAGTTATTAATTTCCATCTTTACACGATGGGGACTATAGGAATAATGGTCTTCAACCAGTCTTATCAACATCTGCTCCATCATTCCTAAGTTGTCTAAAACGTCTTGTAATGTTTGTATTTTGTCCATTTGGTTAGAAGCCATCTTCTTTTTTTATTCTTTGCAGAATGGTTTGAACGACGAATACTGTGGGTTCTTATACTTAAAGCGCGTACGTGAAGGAAAACATCCCCCTAAAACGTAAAATTGATCTTACCTAGATCATGACCAAACAACGCGCGGACGTGAAGGAAAACATCCCCTACTTTTTCATTTCATATAATAAAATCCAAACTATACTTTCTCATTTCATATAATAAAAACCCAAACTATACTCTCCACATACGCTAAGAAACAATAAACAAAATCCATAATCTACTATCCTCACAATCGTACGTGAGCGCTTACAAAACCCAAACTATACTCTCCACATACGCTAAGAAACAATAAACAAATCCATAATCTACTATTCACACAATCGTACGTGAGCGGGTACAAACACAAACACACAAACACAAACACACAAACACATACGCTAAGAAACAATAAACAAAATCCATAATCTACTATCCACACAATCGTACGTGAGCGCTTACAAAACCCAAACTATACTCTCCACATACGCTAAGAACAATAAACAAATCCATAATCTACTATCCACAAAATCGTACGTGAGCGCTTACAAAACCCTAACTATACTCTCCACATACGCTAAGAAACAATAAACAAAATCCATAATCTACTATCCACACAATCGTACGTGAGCGGGTACAAACACAAACACACAAACACAAACACACAAACACATACGCTAAGAAACAATAAACAAAATCCATACTCTACTATCCACACAATCGTACGTGAGCGCTTACAAAACCCAAACTATACTCTCCACATACGCTAAGAACAATAAACAAATCCATAATCTACTATCCACACAATCGTACGTGAGCGCTTACAAAACCCTAACTATACTCTCCACATACGCTAAGAAACAATAAACAAAATCCATAATCTACTATCCACACAATCGTACGTGAGCGGGTACAAACACAAACACACAAACACAAACACACAAACACATACGCTAAGAAACAATAAACAAAATCCATAATCTACTATCCACACAATCGTACGTGAGCGCTTACAAAACCCAAACTATACTCTCCACATACGCTAATAACAATAAACAAATCCATAATCTACTAACAACACAATCGTACGTGAGCGCTTACAAAACCCTAACTATACTCTCCACATACGCTAAGAAACAATAAACAAAATCCATAATCTACTATCCACACAATCGTACGTGAGCGCTTACAGAACCCTAACTATACTCTTCACCTACGCTAAGAAACAATAAAGAAACCCATAATCTACTATTCCCACAAACATACCTTAGCTCTTACAAGCACCAAAACACAAACACATACCCTCACACTATCTTAAAAAAGAGTTAGTGTTTATATTCACACTACTCTACCTACACATTGGCAAATTGATGGTTATTTCTTTTCTAGAGTATTGGGTAGCCCTGAAAAGGGCTGTTATTTTTTGTTTGGAACTTCATGGACACCTGGTTAATGGTGGCACCTTCCAGGCCTGGCGCCGCATACACATCTTGTCCCCAAGTTACTTTTTACATTTTTGGGGGAGAGAGCAGAGGCAGGATATGTCGCTTCAGAATCCCAATTTTCGCTCTCTGGGATTCTGAAATTTCTTCTTCTTCTCTCCTTTTCCTCCTCCTCCTCTTCTTTGTATCTTCTCTCCTCCTCTTTGTATCTTCTTTCCTCTTCTTCTTTATATCTTCTCTCCTCCTCTTCTTTGTTTCTTCTTTCCTCCTCCTCTCTTATCCTTCCCTCCTCCACAATGGCTTCCGCGGCCAGTTCATTTAATATGCGCCTGGCATATTCCAGATGCACATGAAGTTCCAACAGTTTCTCCAGTCTCGTGTTCATTTTTGGTGTTGATCAATCAACAAGGGTAGCTGGACTGCCGAACGAGTTTCAATTTATAGTGAAAGTGCGGACGTGATGGAAAACATCCCCCTAAAACATAAAATTGATCTTACCTAGATCATAACCAAAAAAAAAACAACAACGCGCGGACCTAAAAGAAACACTCACTCACTTTTTTATGCTACCCATCACTATTTTAAAATTTTTTATAAATCACTTCAATAGACTATCCACATACGCAAAGCAATCCAATCTAACCCCAAATTTACACCTCAAACACCAAAAAAAAAAAGACATCATTTTAATCTACTATCCATACCAACTTACTTAACCACTTACAAACACAAACACACAAACACATACCCTCACACTATCTTAAAAAAAGAGTTAGTGTTTATTTTCACACTACTCTACCTACACACATTGGCAAATCGATTGTTATTTCTTTTCTAGAGTATTGGGTAGCCCTGAAAAGGGCTGTTTTTTTTTGTTTTGCTATGGCATTCTTTTTAGTTTCTAAGAATGCGATGTCCTCTGAGGATAGACTTTCTGGCGATAGGTCTGCTTCTTCGGAAAGAGAAGAAGAACTCTCTGGTGTCGATACGACAATCGACAAAGCCTCTGTCAGCTTCAGGTTGCTGCTGCTGCTCTTGTTGTTGTTGTTGCTGCTGTCTCTGAAGTCTGTACTTCTCTGTCCATTCTTCTTTTTCCCTGTTAATTTCTTCTCTGAAGAGCTCTTCTATCAGGTCTTCAGTGATTTTTAACATTCTCACATTCTCTATTTCTTCTGGCTTCGGTATCAGACTGTGTCTGACCCTATGCAAATTCACGTAGGCTTCGTTGAGTTTAGCTAGTTTGGAGCACATCTTCTTAGGAGGATGAGTCGACAATGGATGGTTAGACTGGAAACAACCCGGTTCTTAAAGTCAAAGCGCGGACGTGAAGGAAAACATCCCCCACGCGGTTTTTGAGTCGCAACGTTTAGTGAGTGTCATGAGAGGGATAGTAAGAAATGAAAGAGCATCAATCCAACATTCTTATAGCTAAACAAAAGACAAAGGCATTTTTTTCAAAACACAACATTTTTTATTCAAAAATCACTTAACACTAAACAACAACTCTAACATTTTTAACAATAATCCAACAATATAACATCAAACAATTTTTTCAAAACACAACATTTTTTATTCAAAAATCACTTAACACTAAACAACAACAACTCTAACATTTTTTAACAACAATGCAACACTAAAAGTTTCTCCACTAGGTAAAGAGGGATAACAGTCTTCCATGGTTTCTAGTAATCTAGGATGACTTCTCTCAAACTGTTGATTTCTATGGTATTATCGAATTCTGCATACAGGATGACGTTCACCGTTTCATCAGGGTCTCGGTCTTTAAACTGAATTTCCACACGAATCTGGCCAGATTTTATAGGGTGGAAATGTCCCTCGTCGCTGCCTTGGTCTGGAGTGAAATCGAAAGCCCACAAAGCGTAGCCTCCTGCATAATCCTCGTACGTAATACCGTGACTGGTATTGGTTCCTAACTGTCCGGTGGCTTCGTACAAGGACAAGTACGATCTCAAGTAATTCTTCTTTTTAAAGTCAGGTTCGAAAGGTCGGGTACACAAGGTCTTGCCATCGCGACTGACTTCGATTTTGGACACACCAAAGTGTTGAAAGTAGAAAGGATTTTTTTTGGCAGCTCCGTTCAAGGCTGTATTCTCGACGATACCAACGATCAAACGTTTGGGTAACTGTCCTTGGAACAGATGATCTTCGATCATGGATCGCTGTCCCTTGGGAATGGTGAAGGTTTTCACTTCCACGCGTCGTATGGGATACTTGGCGGTCGTTCTGCTCAACGTCTGACTGATGTCGTTTCCCACTTTAGGTAACACTTCCACACGGCGTACGTAGAGTCTGGCTTCTAGGATTTTGGTTTTGTAACCGTCACTATCAGCCATCAAATGGAAAGCGGCACTGCTACGATTCAGTCTCAGGCGGACATCCACCCCGTTCAGCAAATACTTTTCTTGCAACCACATGTCCAAATGCAAACGATCCATCAGTTCTAAACTTGTGTCGGCTCCCGTGATTCTCTTTCTTCGTTCTACAAATCCATCATTGTTGTCTTTCTTTTCATCAGTTTCCAATATTTCAAACTTGGTAGGTTCGTCAGCTTCCCATACCACACAGGCATTGAGATGAGTGTTCTTGGCATCTATTCCGTACGTCAAGAGATTTTCCAGGTAGGCACGATAAGGGTAAGTATCCATGCTGCTACTGACCAGTTTGTTATTCAAATACAAGTCCACTCCACTGAACAAGGAATGCATGAAATTGTTGACGGGAGCTACTGCTTCATCGTCTATAGCACCTCCAGTCTTATCTAGAATTTTGACTTTCAGGTACAAGTAACTGCTATTCAGATCGATGTAATCTTCGGGCTGTCCTTTGATTTCAAACTCGATGGGAGCGGAATCGGTCAGTGAGGAGACGGGGTGAAATTCCACCCACTGGGATTCTTGCATCGTCATCATCGTGGGGGGCATGGCAAACAAATCCAGTTCCGTCTTGGAACAAGAGCAAGATTCTCGGTGCATCATTTTTTTGTCTCTTTTCTCAATAATCGAAAACGTCTAAGTCTCGAACGGTTCTTCTTTTCTTGGCCTTTCTCGCTTGAAGTCTGGTGAAAGGGTGTTTTCTTCGTCGTCTCTTTCTGCCTTGTCCTTGCTGAATGCCTGACTCGGTAGCGTGCAGGGCATTTATAGGTGTTTCTCGTTGGCCTAAAATGTCTTTGCCCGTTTGCAGCAAGACATTTTTGCCTGCCCTCATGAAGGCTTCTTTAGGGTTTTGTTTGTCGATGATGACATTTTGGAGAAATTCTTTGCCTTGCGTCAGTGCCGCATCTTTCAAGGCGTGCAATCCGCGTGTCACCATCGGTTTCAACACCGGGGCCACCGAACGAAAGGCCGATTTTAACATATCTCCTACGCCGTGTCCTCGCTGTCGAGCAACCCCTCGGTACACTGGATACATGACTTAAGAGTCGTGAGAGAACCGTTTTCGAAAATGGAGTTTCACCGTGACTTTTCCTTTGGTGAATGGAATATTTTGTCCCAGATCTCCTTTTATAGCAATGTTGACCGTGTCCAAATACGACTTACTGACAGGCAAATAGTGAGGATGGACAAATTCGCGGTGGACGTGGTAAGTGTTTCCACCTTCCTCGTCAGTGTTCGTGGCAGAATCCACTTTGAAAGGAATGACACGCAGTAACGGTACGGAGGTGTGTCCCACCACGTTGTACTCCACCACATCGGAATACACGAACATCAAATTCAGTCCTTGGTTCAGTTCTACCGGGGCACGAAATAACTTGCTAAAAGACTCGTTGTCGTAAACGATGGGTAATTAGTTTTTCTTGATCGTGGTCTTTCTCATGTCCATGTCTCCGCCCAACATGTTAAACAATTCAGGACAAAATAAAATGGACAGGATTTTACTCCGTTCAAATTTCATCAAGAAGCGACGAGCTGCTTTGTGGTACTCCATGGTGACATTTTTGTTGACATGCTCCAAAGCTTTCAGAAACACGACATTAAACCTGGAGGTTATGGTGCTGACCAAATGTTGACCACTAAAATAATAGCCTGGGGGAATGAACAAGTGATAGGTGGTGTACTTTTGTGTACGGATTTTCTTGTCATATTTGACATTGCTATCCATCCACTGTTGCATTTGCTCGTCATGAACTTCGACATCAAAAAAATTTTGATTGGGAAGGACATTGAGGACTTGGGTCGGGTGAATCATTTCTACTAAAGCCACTTCCCAATGGGCTTCGTGATCTAACTGGATGGCTTGAGGTAATTTGGCCGTGTAACAGCACAACGTGTTCTTGTGAAACACCTCCATGGAACTGTCACTGGGTAAAGTTAAGTAAAATTGGTTTTGGTGACTCATAATTCCAGAGTTCTGTGGCTGTCCGAGGGGTTACTGGACGTCAGAGGCGTGTCTCCGTCTAAAATGGGGTTCTGGTTGTGATTGAAGTGGTGACTGGCACTGACACTGGACACAAGGTTCCCGTGGTTCCCGTTCGAGGTGAATTTCAGGGAGGGATTAGGAAGCAGGTAACCGATGCAACTGCTCAATAAAATGGTCCACAATTGTTTGTCTCCTTGTTGCAAACTCAAATTGGCGATGGCTGCCCCGATGACACAATACACCACGAAGATTTGGCAGAAAAAGACGATTTGCGTTTTAGGCACACGTTCTCCACACCAAACCCACAAGGGTTGTTTTTGTAAATCTTGCACAGAAGAACTAGGTGAAGGAGGAGTGGTCGACGTAGCTGCGTCTGCTGTGTGAAAGGGCATGATGGTCACTTCTTTTTATAGTCGATGACTTGCGAAGCGTCGATCCAAGAATCAAAACTGGGTGGATATCCTTTCCAACGTACTTTGACTTCTTTGACACGTCGTTTGCCCACTTTACGGGTTCTGCGTTCGAGAATGCTTTCGATGTCGTACACGTCGTCTTCTTTTTTGGTGACACGTTGTAACTCGGGCAAATAAAACGTTCCTTTGAGCACTTCTCCGTTCATGTCTTCCAATTTATAGACGGCAGGATGACGGCCATGCACTTGTCCAGTGACGCGAAACAATTCGGTCGTCCAGTTAGGTAAGTAACCTTTGTCGAAAGTGCGTTTGGTTTTGCCAATGCGCACCCAATCTCCTACGGCCAACTCTCCACTTTTCTTGGGGACAGCCCTCGTCGGGGACGTACCAAACAGGCGCTCAAACACCAATGCTTCGTTGTCGGGAGTCACGTCTTGCGGGGCACGTCCGATGCTTCGATGGTAAGATTGGTTGTACGCTTGCACCAAGCAGCAGAGGGGGCGAATCGGACATTTTGTCCAATCGTTATTTTGCTTAATTATTACTTTCTGCACTTAACGATCTAGTGTAGTCAGCGCTGGTAAAAAAAAAAAACGACGAAGTCGTTGGGGGATCGTCGCGTCGTCATTTGGTTTAATTAACACCTTCTGCGCGCCGATCCCCAGCGTCGTCAGCGTCCGGTAAGCACATCGACGACCGCGTCGATGTCATCGCCCCCTCTGCTGCTAAGTGGTTATTTACAATGATCTTACAAACAGAGTGATCACTAACTCCTCCTCCTGTAGATCAATTAGGTTATTTGACTGATCGGTAATTCTAAAATTAATTCTCGTTAAAAACCGATTATGGCATCTCATATAGACTGGATTAATCGGACTCTCAACGATTAAAAATCCGGGAGGGGCTGTTGGTGAAAACGAATAAAGGATATACCCCTGTTGAGCTTGATTTGATTGCTTGGTATTTACCTGGTAACTCCCTTCGATAACATCACACACTAGATTAATCGCTATCACCGATGCGATATTTACGTTGTACGGGGCGATATGCCTACCACCATCTCCGTTATCGTGTTTGAGGATATTAGTTGATGGACCGAGAAAATCATTAAGAGATTTTCTTAGTTCTGGTGCGTTGTATCCTGAAAACTTTAAATCGGGTAAATCGGCTTCTGTGATATTATACTCGGTTAGGAGTTTTTGTTTATTACCATCGCTGTTATCGGATATTGTTTTAACGATTCGTTCATTGATATATTCCATGTCTGATATGAGTTGATTTAACACCTCAACGTGTTTTCGTGCTTTTGTTTGCCGTAGCTGTTCTAGTTGTGAATGGTAAATATAATTAATCTCGGCAAACGCATTAGTGATATCATCTAAATTAACTGTTAATACGACGATCGATTCAGGGGTTTTGTCATACTGAAAATACCACTGCATGGTGTCCATGTCTTGAAATATAAACCTGCTGGGTAATGACGTGTTTTTCATAATAGACAAATTATCTCGATACCCGGGATTAATCTCATGATACGATTTCTCATTCGTGTGCAAGTCCGCGGGTGGATTCTCAGGCCAACCTAGTATGGTTCTTATTGAACTGTTATAAATATCAACCATATACCCCGGTGTGTTTATTTCAATCGTTGACGATAACGTCGGTTCATGAACCGTAATAGCGATTTTTGATTCTTTTCCTGTGATCGATTTTATCCTGCGTTGAAATTCTTTATTGATTTGTTCTATTTGGTATGACCCAGTTGGTATTGTAACCTCATTCCAGTCTGGGGTCCCATCGGGCTTATTTGTCCATGCAAAAACCAGCGAGTTATTAGGTTGTTGTCCGTTAAATGCGTCTGCTCGAATATTAGGCCAACTGTGATATACTCGCAATTTTGCCAGCGCTATTTCCTTTACTGGAACCGGTGATGGAAAGTTTACACTGAATTCGGGTTTTGTTGATGTTATCGATATCATATTTGTTTGTACCGGAGTGGTGTTCTCCGCGATCCGCTGAAGTAATTGAGACCCTTCGGGGTTCAGCGACATTATTATTATTCGTTTTCTTTAGTGTCTAATTTCAACAACCAGGTGGTTTCGGCTTCCAGTTGAAAATCCTCGATTTTTGACATCGCGGAGCTATACAACTGGACCATCGTGGAGAATTCAACATCGGATACGAACAAATTATCAATCGATAACGAGATCAACCCGGATAATTTCGAGTACGCGTCGGATACTATTTGATGTTTTACTGTATACTCGTTGAGTTTTTTCTGAAAACACGATGATATCTTCCTAGTGATTGCGTTGGCGACTCCAGCAATTGTTGTCATCGCGGAGACAGCGATTGGAACAGCGATCGGGGCTATCGTGGTCACCGTGGATAAAATAACACCGGCGCCAGCTACTATACCCGACACCGAGTACACGACCGCGTCGATGGCGGTTATTTTACGACGGTATTTTTTTATTTTTGCACGGTATTGTTCGGAAAGCGTTTTCAAATTCGCGGAAAATTCTTTTGCGGTATCGAATCGATATTGATGTGACGTCGGTGATACCTCTGATTCAATTTCCTTGGTGGTCATTTTTATTTTAAAAGAGCTAGTGTTTTTAATTACTTAGATTCGCTACAAATTCCACATACCATGTAATGTCTGCCCTAAATATACTGCTATCAACGGCCTTAATCACAAACCGTTCAGTTGCGTCCTTGTCTATAATTGTTGATATTGTATTGTTAAACCCGGATGAACTCGACGATGATATACTAAACTGCATCGCCGAAATCAATGTCAATCGATAAATACCCTTAACAGTTGCGGTGATATCTACTGTATTCTGTGTAGGAGTCCAATCGAATGATCCATGCTGAATTGTGTATACTGTGTTGATGATATTCTCATGAGGGATTTTTATTCTTTCGGATCGCTCTGTTTTCAATAGTGATTGTCTAAACGCTTCAACAATAATTTTGATTTTTTTCTATTTCCTGTCTATACGCAGTGATATCATTTATAGTTATTGTGATTTCATCCGGTTTGATATTTTTTTTACCAAAGAATTTATCAACGGCGCTATCAATCTTGTTAACATTTTTTCGTAACGAGGATAAATTGGCTGACATCGCCGTAAACTCCAAAATAGCATTTCTTATTGTTTCAAGATTTGGTTCGGTTATCATCGTGGTTCCAAAAAAACTATTGATAATTAATTGCATACCGGCGACAGATACTTGTACCCCCTCGAACTGAATTGCTTGTATGTTAAATTTATTATACAAATTTTTTAACGAATCCGACATGGTTATATAATTGTCGCCAAGTGTACTTATTTTTCCATTTATCGTCAAGATGGATTCACCCGGTTTGATTCGTCCGTCGCTGGTATACAGCGCGATAGTGTCCTCGGCGGCATCACGCTGTCGTATTAAAACGTCATTCAGTGACACATTACTGGATTTCAATTTACCCTGGCGGTCTTGAAATACAACTATTTCGCCTGGGTCAACACTGGTTAAATTCAACGTATCAGCGATTTCATCCTCAATTAGTTTTTTTATGTCATCGGTGGCGGGCGTTTCCGTGGGTTTTTTCAGCGCCGAAACCGGTCGTCCCCAGATATCAATCATTATTATTGTAAATGTTATTCTCTAAAATCCGTTGAGCTTCTACGACCCCACTAGTGTATTCGTTTACAACCACATGAGGTGGTTTCCGCGATGATGAAATCGCCGCAAGTACGTTCAATACCTCACGGCCACATATCGGTGGGTCGCTTAATCGCTGTGTTGGCAGCGTGGAATAAAAAACCCGGGCTGAACACGCCCGGGCTGAACACGCCCGGATATACCGCATGAATTCGTTTGGTGGGGCTAACCCGTATGAATCAAAATAGACGATCGCACGCGGATCAATCGCGTATGCAACCCAATGAGTTCCCGCTCCGGAGGACCCATCGAGGTTAATTATGCCGGTTTCAATATTCCTTGGTGCCGCCGGTAATTGATCCCTCATAAAAACACCTCTGAAGTTTTTTATCGCTAGCGCGTTTGCGGCGTCTATTAAATCAAAATTAGACATTGGAGTCAATAAACGGTTCCCGGTAGTCTTAGACCCTTTCCCGAGTACCATGAATACGGGGTTCCCGGTAGTCTTAGACCCTTTCCGGCCACGGGTCGTTTTTTTTTGTAGCCTTTCCCGGTTGCCTTCTTTAATGCCATTCCCGCCGCGGTACCAACGGCTCCTAACGCCGCCGCCTTAGCCACTGCTGGTGCGGCCGCGGCAATCAACGCTGGAATCGCAGCTAACAGCGGAAATATCCCACCGGTCTTTTCCATGTTTTTGATCGCTGCGGCCGAAAAATCTATTTGAACACCCTTTTTATTCTCCATCGCATTATTGAAATGTTTTATTTGACGCGCCGTCAACGATATCTTATGATTACCACCTGCCATCTGCGACGGCTTCAGCGTTATTGTGGTCCCGCATTGTTTAGCCGACTTTGATCGTAATTTCTTGACTTGACCATCAGTCAACTCTACACTGACGACACTATACGACATTTTATTGTAAACGCGTTTTGTGCTTTCAATTACATGTTTTCCACTGGCGCATCAACGATTCTCATTCGTCCACCAACACCTTCTAGCAGCATTGATTTATCGCTGAGGATGACAGCAATAGCTCTATAATTAGCAATAACGCCGCGAGTTACATTAGCTCGGAAGTGTATATCAACGACGGACTGTCTTGTTAAATCAAGATGTTCCAGCGAAAAGTAATAGATCGGATATAGTTCTTTGAAATCATATTGTGATATTTGCAAACCAGTGTCGACGTTTTGATCACGACTCATATATGACAGCAACCGATGGTACACACGTGCGACATGGTTTTGACCGTAATTAAGTTGTATATCCTCGGATGGTTCCTGCTGGCCGTTTATTCTCAGCGAGACGTCAGTAACGCCTAATCGATCAAATATCATATGGCTGAATAATTGATTATCAACTCTCGTCATATCCTGCAACGCAACAAATATATGACGCGGAGCCGAAATGCCTTGTTGTGATGCCAGGTTCCATGTGAATATACCATTGATATTTGATTGCTTAGTATCTGTTGTTGTTGTTAGCCAACTTAGTAATGATTTTCCTCCCTGCTCCATGAAGGATAGCAATCGTGCCTCTGTGGTAATGGATGGAGTCATTACTGGCATCCACAATAATATTTTAGTTAAAACGACTTTACCAGGGTCATTATTTGGATTTGCAGGATCCGCTGAAATTCTCCAAATTGCATTTCTATCATCACCTTTTCGCACAAGCACCACGGTATGCTTTGCTCCGTAGATAACTTTTCGCACGTTCCTACAAAATCCAAATATATGATGCAGTGGAATCGCGCATGAGAAAGATCTACGCGCCCCTGTTAACATTGATATGCGTGTTGCAGCTCCGATGTTAAAATTAGGATCGCTGTTTATAATCATATTCTCAACATCAGCATCATTGTTATTAGCATTATTTCTTGGTCGTCTTACCACAAATTGCGAGTTTCCAGCAGTGTTTCTAGTATCCTTTGCAAACATCATAGATGGACCCGCTGATCTTGTATAATCGTCTGAATATCTTGCTAGCCCGATTATTGTTGTAGCAACATCAACATCGCGTTCTATAGACTCGATCTCTCGCCCGTCAATGAGATATTTTGCGCTCTCAAACAGCGCCATTACGCCGTTATTGACTAAGCCAACTTTGGTACCATCTGGATACGGTGCTGGTACAGCAGGAGTATCGGCCTCTGTTACAAGTTCTCCTTCGATTTCAATAAACGCTTCACACGGTAAAAAATATTTACTGGTATCATGGACTTGAAGTTCAATTCGCGATCGTATGTCGGGTTGTACTGCATGATAGGAATAAAATTGATAATTACGGACAGAATCATCCTTGTGCACTGGTGCGTCCATATCAAACGCCGGGTCAGCTGTTCGTTTAAACATTTTATTTAATAATACGCTGATGCATCTAAATCATCGTCGTGGTTTTAAACCACTTCCCGCTATTATGTTTGCGATGTCATCTTGATTATTGTTTACCAACGACGCTAGTTTTTCTTCCACGGCGTTATTTATCACTTTACTGACATTTGCAGGCATCACTGTCGTTGATGGCATCACCGGTGGTTTCTGTTTTTTTCTCCTGGATTTCACCAACGACATTAGTTTGTCCCGCGCGGCTGAAAGCGCCTTTCCGGCAACGTCTCCAATAGCGCTGATTCCCTTATCACGAATAACATCAATAGCCTTCATTCCTAATTGTTTGGCTAACGGCGCTACTTTTGGAGCCATTCTTGTAAATAACCCCGCAATGGTGCTACCCAGACCATCTCCATAGTACGCGCGGTAAACAGGCAATCGCGAGTTTACCACGTAGACGAGTACTGGTTTATCATGGTTGTAGTGTATGATCATCCTTATTAAAAACACCAGTTTTCCAATTAATCATCCACGAGTTCGTCTATGAGCGTTCGATATGCATTAATGTCCATAATACCGCCTGCAAATAAACGCTTGCAAATGTCAGCGGCCTCATTGATTATTTCCGGAGAGTTATTTCCGGCTCGTTTTCCTCCAATTAGTACCTCTAGCCGTGATATATCACTGAGAACACTACCAGGACAGGTAACGCCGTAGGATTCTTTACCAACAGAGTATCCTTTTCCTTTTTTTGGTGTTATACTCTTAACTTCCTTGTGGAATTCATCGTAATCGGGATCACCACGATGTGGTAATGCTTCTTTATGTTTACTCGCTAAATACACTATTCTTGCCCAGTCCTTTAACGATTTTATATTTTTCTCGTAACCGCTATTGATATGCTTCTTATCTCGTATGCTCTTAGCAAAATTGTTGGCAGTAAAATTAATTAATTCTTCCCTGCTGCTGAAGCCTCTAATTTCATCTATTGTGCTCTTCTTGAGTACAATACGGGGTATATTTCCCTCATTTTCTTCCGGTATTTCTTCGGGTATTTCTTCGGGTATTTCTTCTTCTGGTATTTCTTCTTCTGGTTCTCTTGCGGTGGCGCCTAGTTCTTCTTCATCGGCCATTGTAACATAAGGTTCTTGTGGTTCGGTTATAGCGAGTGGTGGTGGCCTCCGTGTTGTAGCAGCCGCTATTTTCGCAGGGAGTGTTTCTAAAGACCTTTTTGTTTGTTTTGTCTCTGCCGCTATCTTTTCAAGCGCATCGAGGACGGGTACAGTTGCCGCCGTAACATCTTTGGTCGCTTTAGTTACCGGGGCAAAGAGTTGTTCGCTTCCAACAGTAAAATCGGTTTGTAGTTGCTGCCGCGTTTGAAGTTGTTCTCGGACCCTGTCCCGTAACGGTATGAACTTTTTAAGCGCCGCTAGCCGCTCTCTGGCTAGCCGAGTAGTGAGTGATTCACCTACCATTATTGCAATTGCGAAGCAATTTCTAATTTCTCGCCGGAGTTTTCGTCTATAATCCTTCTAATGTTTTTGATCTTACTAGAAATCTCCCGGCGTCGTTCATAAACACGTCCGAGTTTTTTTCGTATTATTTCAACGGCAGTGAATAGTCCAATGAATGCATTTGCGTCATTGTGGTACAAGTTTTCATTAATCGTATGTTGTAATCGTTTTATAAAAAAGTACTCGCGGGCCAGGGTAAAACGCCCCCGTTTCGATTGTTCGTTAATAATCTCATAATCGGATAATATTTTTTCACTGTCGAGACCATCAGATAATTCAATTCCTTGATTTTTTAATTTTGAAATCTCGGCTAATATATTATTGATGTCTTCGATATTCATTATTCTTATAAAACATCTTGTTTTTAAATAAAAAAAAATGAAAACCCCGTGTATCAATTCCGAGGTGTTCATACTTTGTTTTCTTCCGGAGCAGACAATAACGTTTCACACTGTCATGGTGGCCTTGTCACGGTGACTTCGTCACTCGCTAATTTCTGTTATATATGAAAATCGAATTCTATGCCCGGTCTTTTTTGAGATCGCTGTTTGATATACTCGTTCTGCAACAAATTGTATTGAGGCTCTACAAATATCGAAATATTTTCCTGCCTCATTCATCGACTGAAATATTTTTTCCTCGTGAGTTGTTGTATCAAATGATTTTACGCTTTTTGCTTTTTTTGAGCATTTACCAGTTTGGCCTTTTTTACTATTTTCACTCTGAGAGATAGCTTGCAAGTTTATAAGAGAATTATCAGTCTTATTATTATTAATATGATCAATAACAAGCCCATTCTCGATTAATCCGTTAAATGCTTCAAATACCACCCTATGAACATAATACTTCTTCTTTCCGGCACCAAACATCAAGTATCCGTGATTATTTTTCCATCCAACCGGCTTCTTCAGTCTACGATTTCTAACAATGCCGTCGCGAGACGCCTCGTAACTGACGAGCACAGGATGCAGCTGAAATTCTTGGTCCATTTGTATAATAATACTACTTGTCTAATTTATTATTTGGTTTAATTATGAATCTTTCAATGTAGTCTTGAGGAGTTTTGATGACGGAGTCTGCGGTGGGGTCGATGACGGCGTTTTTTATTCGTTTATCGTAATAACGCTTTAACTCTCTGTATCGCTTTCCGCCACAATTAATACACAACTGCGATTTTCCTCTTACACCAACGTGGCAAACCAAGCACGGGAGAGGGCCAAGAGAACCATTACGAACGCTTTGTAAATGATACCCGCAGAATTCACCTCTACATGATTTATTGCACGGGGTTACCGACCCAATCATTAACCATTTGCATTTATTCATTATACTATATTCTTTTATTTAAATACTTGTTTTAATTATATGGATGAGTTTGAAAGATTAGCAGCAATTAAGCCCCGGAAAAATATTAAATTCAATCTCGATAGAGTCCTCAAGGACACACCAAAAGCGTTAATAAACGATAAAACCCTGTTGAGTAAAATACGCGATTGTATTAATGAATTCAAGCGTGATGGCGCATCTCACAGTTGGTCAACATTTCGAATTGATGGTGTTGTTGATGCTACCATGAACGACAACCGCGCAGCAACGATAATATCACAACTTGACGGTAAAAGATATTTCTTCAGAGTAAAATTCATTGTCCGGGTGAAATCAGGCGATTGGATCATACGTGATAAATTTGAACCAGTTCTCAGCGATAAGAAAACAGTCACTGTCAGCCGCGACTCCAAGCCGGGGCTGTTAACCGGAATTGACAGACCATACTATGAACGAGCGTATCCTGAAACAGCAGTTGTTTATGGAATATACCCGTTAAATAAGAAACCTGATATCGGAAAACTGAAACCGATGAAACAGTCAACGGGGATAAATTGTGTAGCAGAACGAATAATAGAGCATTTTACAAATGCGTGTCGAGGAAACAAATTGACTGATTTACGACGTAGCAAAATCAACCAGTGGGAACTAACCGTAAAAGAGCGTGGAGCAACCATCAGCGACATAGCGAGATTAGAAACGTCGTTGAGATTTCCAATAACCGTTACAACGATAACCGGTGAAGTATTATACGAATCGAAGTATAAATCGAAGGGAGCCCCAATCAAAATTATCGATCATAACGAACACGCATGGACGCCCGTGATCACAATATTTCCACGGGATAGAACAGTAAAGTATATACCCGAAGAATTTTTAGGAGAACAATTCTCCAAGGACGGTTTTCTCGCGGAGAGGAAACTATTTGATGCTATTGCCTACTTGTGTAAAAACGACCCTGTATCAGTGTGGTTACTTCGCAGCGCTGAAAACGATGCGGATACCTTTGATCAGTTTGTAAGACCAAACGGCGAATTATATCGTACTGAAGCATTTCACAACAGGATGAAAAAAACCGCCATGGAATTTGAAGAGCATGATGAACAACTGCTAACAAATTGTTTTACGATTCCATCGGTTGTAGCTCATGTTGCAGCAAGGAAAAATGCGTGGAGACCAACGCGCAAGGAATTTTTACCAGATGTACAATCCAGTTGTTTGGAATACTATCACGGTGGACTATGGAACACTGAATACAACCGCGACGCTATGATCTCGGTTGATATGGTTGCCTGTTATCCAGCGAGTTTTCTCGGGTATGGATCCGCCGCTGAGTATTTCAAACGATTTGGACACCCCAGACATGAAATGACTCGTGTTGCTATTAATGGACCACTGCCTGATTTTGATTTAACCGGATTCGCTCGCATAGTATCATTTGAATTCGCGGCAGGACTTCATCGCTGTTGCTATATTTGGATCGGTAGACACATGGCTGAAAAGAAGTGGTTGCCAATAGCGCTGCTACGGTATATGATTGATTGTAGCATGCTAGTTTCGTTGATTGTCAGTGACGCGATTATATCATACCGGGCACAGACTGAAGTCTGGTTACCAGAACCGGAGCGTCTAGATAGCATAATTGACGAGTCCAGAAAGCGCATTGATGCCGACGAGGAATATATCATCGAATGGTCCAGGAGGATATTTAACCAACGAAACCACGAGGCAAAAGATCTCGGTAGAAGAATAATCGGTAAGTTCACACAAGGTGGAAAAAACTGCGACTACAAACGATATTGCTCACGGCTGATTATAGATGACGCAGAATATGATTTCGTAATCAAGGACGCAGTGGCAAAAAATAGATACGTGAACTGCAAAACAGCTTTCTTGTCCAATGGAACAAAGTTGGGTACAGTTGTTACCTACAGCGATGGAGACAGCCCGGCGTATCCACATTTGAGGGCGTCTATGCTGGGTTACGCCGCTATCAATTTATTCTCGATGATAAATAGATTTCCTAACACCGCGGTTAGAGTAGCCGTTGATTCATTTTATATTGACGTAGCGTATAAGGAAAACGTAGCCGAGTTTACTAGTCCGGACGAGAGTTGGGGTACATGGAGAATTAAAAATGAAATACGACGCGATTATTCCCCGTCAGCAAATGTCATCGTTGAGAACAATTACCTACGCGGTAATAATTTATCAGAATGGTCTAATGCACCATCGTGTTCTGATCCAATTTGTAGATATAAAACAGTTTATTTAAGCGGCTGTGGCGGGTCAGGAAAGACGACTCGGGCAATTGAATTATTTCGAACGCGGGCAAGTATAATCGTGCTTACACCGACCCATAGACTAGCGCGAGAGATAAAACAACGAAATGTTGACGCCGTTACTTATCACAGCTTTTTTCGATACAGCGGCGGTGAGTGGACTCCTGATCGAATGGGTGAAAAATTTATTCCCGACATTATCATCTGGGATGAGATATGTACTGTTTCGTTAGATACTTTACAAATGTTTCTTGAGTGGTTGCTGCGCGCGAATACAGCGGTGATCATGTGTGGCGACCATGGTCAACCACCACCATTTGTCGGCGAGGGTCCACATGATTGGTTAAGGGGTTTTGTGGACTATTATGAAGAAACCGATACTGATTACCGAGCACTTGATGAACAACTGCGCGGGCTTAAAAAACTAATCAGATTACAGCCGGATAAAATTCAATGTGAAATAATTCGCGAGGTGATTCCGGAAACGCCGTTAAATGAATTCTGGGAAACATGGAGACCAAACGATTTGATTGTAGCGAGTAGAAAGATAGTCAGAGACACACTTCAGCGGAAGTTGTTTGCGTTGCATAAGGAAAGGTTTCCAACGCGTCCAGTGCCGTTATGTTATAGACCCGCGGATACACGGCGGCAGAACATTGAAGTTGAAATTCCAGCCCCGACAGCGTCGGGGACAAAAAAACAAATTCTCGTGCTGAATGATATCGTGCTCGTTGATATCGGTGTCGTCGAGGACGCGCTACGTGCTGATAAATCCCCGTGGACGCTAGGATACGCAACAACAATACATTCCTCGCAGGGACTAACCATCACGGACACAATTGTTTGGATAGTTGATAATCGCATCGAATGGTCGAATCTAGTCTATCTTGCAGTGTCCAGAGTACGAAGGATAAATCAGCTTCGAAGAATTGTTGTTGACGGAGCCGGTGACGGAGTCACTGACGAAGCCGGCGACAAAGTCACCATCGATGCAAGCGTCATTGATAGAAAACTCTCGGGTTACCGCCAACAGGATAAAAAAAAACAGCGGCGTTTTGATATTGATGCCGAATTAATAATCTCGCTACGACAACAACAGAATAATCACTGCGCGAGTTGCAATTGTATAATGAGTTGGCGTTATTCGGATAAAGACACTCGCCAATTTACCGTGGATAGGATCGATAACAGTCTCGGTCATGTCAAAAACAATGTGAGGTTGACCTGTCTTGAGTGTAATAGACGCAACGGCGCTAGTTAAGACCACGCGGGGGCAATTGAGTATCGTTAGGTATCACTTGTAGTTGCTCGCGTGTAAATCCGCGCTGAGGAGCAGTTGAATCCAGTCTATAGATCGGTGGTCTACCAGTTGATCGTGTTATCGTTGATATGTTATGTGTGGTAACACTCCAAATAGGATCGGTAGCCCTTTTTTTACCGCCTTCAAGCTCTCCTGGTTCATATAGATATCTAACAGTGACATCGCCAAGAATCGGCTTAGAAACGCTATTTATTTTTAATTTTCCGGGTATATACTCGTATTTAATCGCGTCGCTGGGCTTCATGTTGATTACTCGGGTAATCTCGTTATTTAACGCTGCAATTACACCTGGCAACCTTTTAACCCATTCACGAGATCGTTTTTCTTGGATGAATTCCTTCGCGTATTGATATCCAAATAACCGTTCAGCGAGAGTCCGATTGAATCGTTCAACAATTGCCTGATCACGATGTAGCGCAGTATGACCTCGTCGTATCGCGACGCTATGATGTTTCAGCGTTGATAGAACAGCGCCGCGAAATTCACTACCAGGATCAACTTGTAATAGATTTGGCCAGCGCAGAGGACCTCTTCGATAAATCCGCTCAAACGCATCGGCTACTTCAGTTGCTGACTTTGTTTTCAACGGTTCCGCTTGTTTGTATCGACTCGCAACATCAACTACGGTTAGCGCGTATTTGTAACCGTTGTCATGCGGCAGAAATAGTATATCAGCCTGATGAACTTCATTAGGTACGCTGACATCAAAGCGCGAGAAGTTGATTTGTTTAGGCGGTGGTAGATAGATTTGCCATATAGCCTGTTTGGATAACCAATTAGCCGCAGTGGTCTTTGTTACCTTTGCAGCGCTTGCAAGCTTACCAATTGCGGCCTTCCCCTTCCAGTATCCTCTCGGAGAATAATAGATGGATTCCATGTTGTTATTATAAACGCTAGCGTTTTCAATTACCAGCGCCAGAAGCTCCGCTTCCAATCATTAATTTACCTTTCATAGCCGATTTTACCAACCATGAGGCCAATTTTTCTTTGACGGATTTATCAGGAATAGCATTTAGCGCGTGAATTAATTTTACGTCCGCGATATGACGCTGTTGCAGATCGCTACTTTTGTAAGCAACATCATGAGCATGACACGCCTTATCGATAGCGTTTATTGGATACTCACCGGGTTTGGGCTGATTTTGATCATCGAGTCTAATATCTAATCGTGTTCCGGGGCCACAGTAGTTATATCCTGGGAGGTGTTTTTCTCCTGGATACTTTGCCCACGGTGTTCCGGGGAGTTTTGCCAATTTGGCTGCGATGTCACCTCCTCGCTTTTTTTTAAAACATCTCCGGGTCTAATAGAAATAAATCTAAATTTCTTTGTACCGCATTGTACACACTTGCCAGTAAGGGCCGATCTGTTATTTCTTGTTGTAGCGGTTGTCATATCATTTGTGCCAGTACGTACTCTACACTTCACACAATATAGATCCATAATTTATGTATAGACATATGAATATAATTGATTTTTCGGCGACTAAAACAAGAGAACCAGTTAAGCATGTTGCAGCGTTACCAAACTCGATCCGGATGATTATCATCGGACCATCTGGATCCGGCAAGACGCAATTGTTACTCAATTTAATAATGAGATGGATGAAGTGGGATAAGTTGTATTTGGTTGCTCCTAGCGTAGATGATCAACGATGCTACGAGGTGTTGAAAGATTTCAACGAGAATGCATCAGCGATCGCTAAAAAAAATGTTATTGAGTTTATTACGGATATCAATGATGCACCGGGTATTGATGATATTGATGGCGACGTTAACAATCTAGTCGTGTACGATGATGTTATGTTAGACAATCAAAAGAACCCAGCTAGGATATTTTCCAGAGGCAGGCATAAAAACACTGACGTGATATATGTCACTCAACGATACACTCAGATTCCAAAAGTAATCAGAGATAACTGCAATATTCTTGCTGTATTCAACGGCGTTGATACACACACGCTACGAAATATTTGGCAGACATGGTGCGGCGGTGACATGGACTTTAATGTTTTTCGAAACTTTTTTAGTCATGCTCAGTCGACCCCACATGGATTCATAACGATAAATTTACATGATCCTCGGACACGATATCGTATCGGACTTGACCAAATATTCGGTTAGTCGTAAATAATTTTCATTGTAAATAACCACTTAGCAGCAGAGGGGGCGATGACATCGACGCGGTCGTCGATGTGCTTACCGGACGCTGACGACGCTGGGGATCGGCGCGCAGAAGGTGTTAATTAAACCAAATGACGTCACCATCGTGTAAGATGGACCGACGTCGTTTATTTTTTACCAGGCGCTGACGACACTAGATCGTTGAGTGCAGAAAGTAATAATTAAGCAAAATAACGATTGGACAAAATGTCCGATTCGCCCCCTCTGCTGCTCACCAGGTGCGGTAAGATGTCGATGTACTTCAGAGTGTGGTGATGCGCAAAATATTTCCACATGCGTTCTTTCAATGTGCGTTGAAAACGTTCCACGATGCTGGCTTTGGTTTCGGGATTCTCGGTGGTAAAAAAATGAATGTCACGTTTCTTTAATTCTTTTTGGAAAGCTTGGTTCAGAAATTCGGTGCCTTTGTCCGTTTGCCATCGAAGAGGGTGACGACCGCTTTGTTTCAACACCCGTTGCAGGGCTCGCACTAACTCGCTGCTCGATTTGGAAGTCAAGGGCACGACCCAGGCAAATTTGGAAAAGACGTCGATGACACAAAACAAATATTTGTAGCCACGATGGTAGCTGGCCAAATGAGAGACATCGGCTAAATCGGCTTGCCATTGATGATCGATGCCTTCCACTCGGGTGCGACTTCTGGCAAACTTGCGTCGAATGGGTTTGTGTAAAGTGTAGGTAGCTTGTTCTTGTAACCATCGTTGCACTTGAGGTAAACGGAGACTTTTCAGTCGCGTTTTGGCAGCACGATACAATTTTTGAACTCCTGCGTAACCTGCAGGATGGGAGGGATCGTAGTAAATGCTGGCTAAGACTTTTTCCATTTTTTTGTGTTGGTTGGTGTGTTAATAAGACACCCACTCTTGGAGGATGCTACTCTTTTTCTCTTGGGGTATTTTCTTGGATTGCAATGCTTTGCGTGTGCGGCCAGCAATAGGTGTCGAAGAGGAGAAGGATGTCTGAGCGGGGGATATCGGTTCTTGTTTCACTTCTGTCTTCACTTCTGTCTTCACTTTCTTTTTCTCTTGTGAGGAAGAAGGGGTGGACATCATCTTTTTAATCCATCCAATTCTGGAGGTAGGTGGTGTTGTTAACTTGCGTAGTTTTTCTGGTGGAGTTTGAAACCCTTCCTCTTCTTCTCCTTTTTCTGTCTTGGTCACGGGTACTGGTGGTACTGGTACTGGTACTGGTGATGGTGCTGGACTTTTCATCAAGGTCTTAAAATCTTTCAGAGTGGGTAGAGCTGTTTCGTCTAAAGCTTTCTGGTGAAAGAGTTGCAGTCGTTGCAAGAGTTGACCGTACTTTTGCGATTTTTCTGTTTCGGACAAATCTTGGGGATCCGTCAAGGACTGCAATTCGTGTTGTAACTGGGACATCTCGCTCAAATGGGGATTGGGAGGTAAATGCGGGGTGTGTTGTTCTTGCCACCGATGGTATTCCATCCATCGTTTGTAAGGCACTAAAGCTAGTTTTCGTCCTTCCATGGGGTTCCCAAGACTCCTTTCAGTATGGGACCTAACAAGAGAGGTAAAATACCTCCACGTTGCACTAACATCTTTTTTTGACGAATGGGAATTTTCTTTTGAACCATTTGGCGAAGAACGTGACGATGTTTGCATAAGCATTGTTTCTGGTGTTTGGACAAAGGGATCGTGCCTTTCAAAACGTTCAAACAACATTCGCACACGGTATCGATGACCTCTTTGGAGGCTGTTTGAATGAGTTTTTTTTCGTAGGGGTGGAGAAGCTTTGGACAGGACAGATAACATGTCCCCATGTTTGGCTAAACGTGGTGGCAGTCCTTTCCTTTTCTTTCCTTGGGGTTTTCTGGAGGGTGACATCTTTGAGTCTTCAGGAGAACCAAAAAACACTGATACCCGACTTGGTCACAGGCCTTTTTTATACTGGAACGCGTCGCCACTGATTGTCTTTACGTCGTATTAGTTTGAGGACAGGCATGACACGTCGTGCAGGGGTACGTAACGGACTAAATCGAGCCAGTTCTTGCTTGGACAAATCCAGTAAACTTTGTAACATGCCCGATCTTTCTTGAACTTTGATTTTGGGAGAAGGTACTTTGTGAGCAGCAGCCACTGCCACTAAATTGGAAGGTCCTGCCACTGGGGAAGTTCTTTTGGGGGTCATCAACGTAGAAGTTCTTGGAGTGATCAACGTCTCCAAGTACTCTTCAGTTCTGGGTGTCATTAACGGAGAAGTGGACAAACGTGAAGCTGCCGGAGACGCAGTCACCGCCGTGGCAGGTCGTGGTTTGCGAGTGTAAGGTTGCGTCTTGGCCGAAGTGCCTCTCTTGCGACTAGTTTTCTGTGGACTTTTCTTTTTCTGGGGGCTTCTTTTCTTTTTCCGGGGTGGTGGTGGTGTCTGGTCAGAGGAGGGTCCTGCCACTGGAGAAGTTCTCCTTGGGGACCTGGTCTTTTTCTTCTTGGGGCTTCGTTGGACTTTTGTCTTGGGTATAACTTTGGGGGCATTAGGATCCCATCTTAAAAGTGAGCGAATGATGACCCCTCCTAGAGTACCGCTCCCTCCAGGTTTCAAAATGATTTGTTTTTTGGTTTGAGTGTCGATGCGGGGATCGGCCAGTTGGACCAAAGCGACTTTGTTTCGATCAAAAAAGCGTTTGGTTTGATGAGGAATCTGAATGATTCCTTGGAGTAATTGACGTGCCGTCACCGTGAACCATCGTAAGACTTCTTTGAGACTAGCTTCTAAGACACGAGCTCGTGTTTGTGGATTTTTTTCTCGACTGATGCCATACAAGGCACGAATCAATTTGACGGGAAGATGCGACTGAAGGGACGTCATGTTCGCACTGTGTGAGACAGACGAAAAAGGGTCTGAGGTTTTTATAGATTTTTTATGGGGAGTGAAATGAAGTCGAGGACGGAGACGTGTACAGGACAGGCCCTCCGTCTTGGCACCAGTGGTGAAACAAGTGGGTACGAAATCGCAAATCCTCGGGAGTCGTAGGTTTCAAATCGACGAGTAAATAGGCGTGTGGCGTTTGAGTGGCATCGTCGTACGCCTGAGTCAGCCAAGGCGTTCCTAACTGTTTGGCTAAGACTTGCACTTGCGATTTATCTCGAGGGCTTTTAAACAAGACCACGTAATGCGCATTGAGACTGATGGTGCGATGGGCTTTACTTTGTTGAAACAAATTTTGGGTGATGTAAACGACACTGACATTACGGTGATGCCCTTTGCGCGTGAACCACAGTTTAATTTCTTCTTCGTCTTCTCCTAACATGTCGTCGAAAATGACCAAATGGGTTTGACGGGAGTCAGAGACGATGCCGTCGTCTTCTTTAGGAATGCCTTCCACAAACACGATGGAATCGCCTTGACTTTCTCGCAAGAGGCTGTACGCCGATTGCCACTCTTTGTAACACCACACGATCCGTTGAGGGGGCCGATCGATCAAATGATGTTTATGTTCGATCAAACGTTTGACGAATTCGGTTTTGCCAGAACCGCTAGGTCCAGCAATGAGCATGTTAAAGGGATGGCGAAGATACAAAGCCTCCCAACTGGCACGATCTAAGTGTTCGTCGATGACTTTGACAGTAGAGGAAGAGGGAGCAGAGACAGTAGAGGTAGCCATGGTGTGAGGAATGTCACTTGTGACACGAAAAAACAAACAAGACAAGAGTTTATATACTTTTTCAGAACACGTTTATTGAATGTTTTTTTCAAACATGAATCCGAAAGACAAAAATACATAAAAGCCAAAGGCTTAAGTACAAGAATAAAAGGCACGTGAACGTGGAATAAAAAACAAGTGTCTGTACAACAACCACATGTTTTGGGTAAAGTTCTAACCAGTTCTATAGTAGGGGGTAAGGTCACACAAGTGTCCTCCCGAAAGGGTCTTTCAGGCCTGTCCACGACAATCCTGTCCTGGGTGACGGGTTCTTCTGGCATCGTCACTAACACAGGTTGAAAAGTAACTTTTTTCCTTGAATAACTCTCGTGCATACTGGGCCACCTCTTGTGTCCAAGCCTCAAAACCCTGGTCTCGGTGATGTCCAACATTTGACTCCTAACCAATCTGGTTTCTTCTTCGTCAACGACATGGTAAGTTACTTCAATGAACAATGAACTATTGGTCTTGGACGTTGTCCCTTTTTATATGCTGACCAATATCGATGTGACCGTACGGCAACGTAAAGTGATTGGGAAGTCTCACTCGCTTCTGGTACACGATTTGATAGATTTTTTCCAGGGGCCGACTGACGATGTGGTGAGTGGGTAAACGTACAATCTTGTTCGGTTGATAAGTGGTCACTTTAAAGTTTCCATCCTCTCCCGATTGCAAGGCTTCTTTCAATACCCCAAAGTTGACCACTCGACTGGTACGATGATTCAGAGTCAGTCCTTTCACTTTGCACGTCGTGTGCACTTCTCCTTGTTTGTCCCGGTATTCGTAGCCGTAATTTTTGGGACCACCACTGACGAAACTTAGAATCTTGTCGTCGGGATGCTCGTCTGTCCAGGCTCCTAAACGGTCTCCTTCGATGTCAGGGTGCTGTTAAATCGGGTGATGGATGTAAATGCAACTGTCCGTGTCAAAGTACAGGACGCGTTCTTCTAACAGTTCTAAAGCTTCGTACAATTTTAAGCGAGCATGAGCTGTCACGTAAGCCGCAATGATGACATTTCCAAAAGGGTCGTCTTGTACAAAGTCCAGATCTTCTTCATAATTGACCAAGATCAAATCCTCTCGAACGACGTCCACGTGTTTCATGTATTTGGTTTTGTCGTGAATCATCTGGAAGTAGCGGGAAGGTTCTGTCAAATATTCCGTCTTGGGTAAACACGGTCGTTGTGCCATTTTACCCCACAAGCAATTTAACATCACTTTGGCAAACGATCGCCTGCCTTCGTTTTTTTCGATGTGGTCTAAAGAGATGCCTTCTTGTTCGCAGTATTTCTCTTTGAATTGTATTTGGTCTTCGGGAGTGTGACACCAGGAAGGATAGCCGCTGGCTTCTTGTTTCAGTTTCAAAAAGGCATCCACGTAGTCGGCGAAAATGCCTTTCTGAGTAGGGTCACCCTTGTGGTACTGTTGTGTCTTGGGAAAGTGGCAAATTTCGTACACTTCTAACAGTTGGTATCCCATGTCCAGAGCTTTGAACAATTCCACGCTGACCCAGGTTCCCGTCAAGGCCCGTTCTTCCTGGCTGTGATGGCAAGGTTGGTCCTGGTTGCACGTTTCGGCACAAGTACGGCACAAGGGAAACATCAGTTTGCCTTGACAATGGTGAGGTAAGACGGGATGGTATAGGTTCGTGGGAGGCAAAGCTTTGCACTTGATCAAGCCTTCGTATTGTCGAATGTTTTTCAGGTCGATGTGTTCCGTCAGCAATTGCGGGTGCCCTACAGGAAAGCGACAATATTTGCACACGTAGGGATACAACGAACACACGTCCAAGTATTTGATTTCTTCTCCTTTCTCTTCGTCGGCTTGGTACAGCAAACAGGTGGCATTGGTCCTTCCTCCGTACAAACTATCCCTCGGGTTCAGCGGATCCATGAACTGGTAACTTTCCACGAGGCGTTTAAACTCGGGATCGGTTTTCATACGGTGATCGTACTCGTGTTCCCACATTTCCACCACTTGGTATCCTTGCTGTTCTAACTTTAGGCGTCGCTGACAAGTGTCCTGGTACAGGTCTTCCATGGTCCGTTGCAAAAACTGTTTTTTAGTGTCACGGTCAGGGTAGCAGACGGGACATCCGTGAAATAAGCAACCGTTAAACTCGTACACGATCTTGGGGTTTTCTAAGTCCCAGCCATCGACCGAATACGTTCCGATGGTCTTTTCGCCTCCTCCGTTGCGGGCATGCTGAATCCATTTGTCTTCCTTGTCGCACAAGTAATGTAACCAGCGTAGGGCTTTGACCGAGTATTGACGTTTGACAAAGTGGGTCGTTTGAGGACTGATGACAGCCACGGTGTTTTCAGGCATGAATCGTTGGCGGTACACTAAGGAACACGCTTTGGCAATGGTGCAAGCTTCTTTCAAAGGATAAACCCCTCCGTGTTCCATGAACAGTTCTCGAAATTTTCCACAGCAACGTCGTAAAATGTCCACGTCGGAACGACAATACTTTAACATTTCTTCCTGAAAGTCGAAAGGGTCCGAGGCGTGAGCCTGGTACCAAGCGTAGAAATCTTCTCGTTGTTCGGTACGCATGTTGTCGGGGTCGTAATAGTGAGCCTCAGGCAAATGGGGTAGAACGGCATGTTGATTGGCTTCCGTATTGAAAAAGTGTGGAAAGTACCCTTTAGCCATTTCTGTCATTCCAAACGTTTTAGGCATTCGGCTCAAAGGCATGGCCAAGTAACTCATCGAATCTTTAAACTGTACTTGTCCCACTTGCATGAAAATGATTTTGGCTCCGTTCAAAGTCACTTTAGGACGTTCGGTGTCTTGTTCCGTATAGTATCTGAGAAGAAACTGTCCATCGTATCCGGAGAAATTGTGAGCCATCACCGTGGCATGACGATGACAATCTCCGTAACGTTCGATGTCCTCTTGGCTCCACGTCTTGTCGATGGGGTCTAAGACCCATTGGGCAAAATCGGCTAACGTGTTTGGTCCCCGAAAGATGTTTTCACGTCCTCCAGGAATCTTGCTGCAGTGAGGGCAATGACTGAAGATAGGTTCTTGAATGCACTTCTCGCACGCTCGATGAGCCACGCAGAAATTAGGAATGTGAATGCCGGTCTCTTGCATGCATTCGAAATCGAAAAAGATGAAATTTCCTTTCTTCTTGTGACCGTCCTCTTTCTCTGGTGGGGGTTGGTATTTTTGCACGTAGCATTGGTGTTCCAAGTCCACGATGTGATGACAAATGTGACATTTTTTTTTCCTGAACATACGTGTGCCTTGGTACTATTGGTACGTATGCCTTGTCTACACGTAGGGCACAATCTCAAGAGTTGACAAGCACATTTCTGCTGTGAACCTTGCGTCTTCAGATGTTGCTGGTAACAGGTAGGACTGACAAACGTGCGCAAACAAGTGGAACAAGGCACTGGTCCTTCGCTCAGACAGGGTGGAGAGGCCAAACATCCTGGGCATTTCATTCCACAATGCTTGTGTTGCTCTCGATTGTTATAACCATAGTCACATTTCTCACAATAATAACCGTATCCCAGGAATCCAGTGATACTGGTAATGGTATCGAAATGGTCATCGTGATGATAGACATGAATGTATTTTCCGTCCTTAAAATCTTGGCCTCGAAACAACAGAGTTCCACGCATTTCTTGAGGGTGCACTTTCAAGGTGTAGCGTGGAGCTAGGGCATCTTGCAATTTTTGCATCTCAGGAATGCCACAGGGTGTGTCTTTGGACAGTCCGGCTTGTTGTAACAGGAGTTCTGCTTCGTTTCGTTGTTTGGCTCGATAGGAACGTTGAATAGTGTTCCAGGTTCTTTTCCATTCTACCGTGTCGTTCTTGTTGGCATAGGTTCGTCCCACCACGATGGCTCGAGCTAAACACATCTGGTCTTGAGGGTTGTTAATTCGGACGAGACTTGTTTTGGTGTTGCGAAGGTCGTCCACCAATAACATCTTTTTGCGTCCTGTCCCTTGAGGAAGAGAGACGTGAGCCATTTTCAGTGTAGCTTTACCATCGGTGATGTCAAACTGGTCATTAGATTGTTGTACGTGTTGAATCTTGTCCATGATTTTGGAAGGGGTTAGTTCTGCGGGTCTGCTAAACTCGATTCAAACAGGGGATTTCAAACCGTCGTGATCTATGGATAGTGTCAAGCGATCGTCTTCTTTGGGTTGACATTGTCGCTTGAGTGCGGTGAGCAAAGAATCCCACATCTCGGTGATAAACCCTTCTGCTTTCTCCAAGGGTACGTCGGTCTTGAAATCTTTAAACTTCACCGTGTAGGTGTAGGCCGTGGTTCTAAATTTTCTAGAGGAGCGCTTTTCCGTCTCTCGAATGGAATAGTATTTTTCAGGGTTGACTAAGGGTGGTGAACTTGGTTTAGAGGGTTCGGATTCTGGTTCACTCATGTCCTCTTCAAAATCACTGGCATGAATTTGTGCCAAGATTTCAGCCCTGGTACGAGGCGATAGATCACGTTTCTGCCTCTTACTTTCTTCTTCTTCTTCTTTCTTCTCGAATGAATAGGATCGTTTCATCTTGAGTGCAAAACGTCAAATGACTCAAGTTCAAACACCATAGACTAATTTATAGTCATGGCAAACCAGCGTATATAAAAAGGGTGTGTCTTGTCCTTTCACTATTCATTTCACTCTCAAACCGAGGAGAACGATGGAAGAGACTACCCAGATGGAACGTTTCGTCAGAGCTTTGCGAGGGGTCATTAGAAAATTCTCTTCAGACCAGCCGACGGACTACTCTCCTTCCTTTCGAGATAAGAGTCAGGATACTTGCTATATCTGTCAGAAGAAAGGGCATTGGTCTTCAGAGTGTCCAGACCGTCAAAAAAGAAAAAAAACAGGGGCTAAAAAAGACAAAAGTCAAGATACCTGTTATTATTGTAAAGAAAAAGGACATTGGTCTCCAGATTGCCCAAAAAAGAAACAAGAGGAGTCAGAAGAAAAGAAGGATTCTTCAGAAGAAGAGAGGGATTCTTCGGAAGAAGAGAGGGATTCTTCGAAAGAAGAGAGGGATTCTTCAGAGGAAGAAGAGGAAGAAAGAAGACAATTCTATTTAAAAGAAGCAAAGAAACAGGAGAAGAAAAGAAGAAGGGAAGAAAATGAGGAAAAAACGGTGAAGAAATTCAAAAAACAGAGAGACTAAACAAGGAGAAAGAAGAAGTCAATGAACTTTTAATTAAAGTGTTCTGTGGTGAATTGTGAATTGGATTGTAAAAAATGGAGAAAAGAATACATGAATGATATAAGGTAAGTGTCTTTGAGTTTTGATTTTAAAATAAGAAGCTACACTCACGCACTCATACACAGACACGTACTATAAGGGTAAAATGGGTGGGGGTTCATTTTTGAGTTATTGGCAAATTGAAATTGTATTTCTTTTCGAGAAATGTGGGTGGCCCTGAAAAGGGCCTTTTTATTTTGGTGTAGGGGTGAGTTTAACCAATCAACTTTAACTGCCTTAAGCCTTTGCCACGGCCAAGGCCTACTTCTGATGATTGGGTTGAAATCACTAAGGGTGGTACGACAGGCTTAGTCACAGGGTTGGCGTGTTTAGCTCGGGAAGGTCGTATTCTCTTCGGTCGTGATAAAGAAGTCTGATACATTTGTTTCAGACTTCTTAACTCCGCTAAAATGTCCAACAGTACCGTAGCCGTTTGATTTTCACCCTCTTGTTTCTTTGCTGCTACTTCTTCTTGCTGTTGTTGCTGTTGTTTTTTTCTTACCTCTTCTTGTTGCTGTTGCTGTTGCTGTAGGAGAAAAGCTTGTTCCGCTTCCTTTTGTCGTTGCATAAATTTCTCCAATTCTTCTTTCTGTCTCTGTCTAAAATTTTCCACTTGCGGTAATGAAGAAGGTAACGAAGGTTCCGGAACAAATTCTTGCGAGGTAAGAAAATCCACAAAATCCCAATGTACCTCTTCTGAAAGTAAGTCCGGGTTCCCTTGGGCGGTCTCCTCTGCTGGTGCACCCCAATGGATCGTTTTCTGAGTTTCCGTCATGTTGAATCACTGTCGCATAGATTGACTGCACACAAGCGCTAACGAATCTATATAGACCACGTGACGTCACAGCCTGCTCTCTTCGGATTGGATGCGAGCTGACTGAATTTTGTAACGCGTGTTCGGATTGGTGAATGAATTCAATCCGTTTCAATCCTTCCTGTACCTATAAATAAGCGCAGTTCACTGCATTGATTCACCTATTCTCGTCGCTTCAAGATGTGGACCACAGTTGAGTCATCCACCCTTGTGTCTTCCATGATGTTTAGGACGGACATGCTCATGTATGTCAGGTCCAAGTGGACTGTTGTTGATAGGACAGATACTAGTCAATGGATGAGGAGAGTTTACATAGAAAGACAAGGATGTCTCAAGAGGGTACTTGTGTATGGACCGACAGTTAGAAGGAGTTTAAGAAGAAGAAGAAGAAGATGTGACAGATGCCATCTATGTTAATATTAATATTAACATAAACCCAAAGGCCCTTTTCAGGGCCAGCCATATTTCTCGAAAAGAGATAGCCTTTCCATTGCCTACCCCTTTTTAAAAAATTTTAAAAAAAAAAAAAAAAAATCCCATATTCAATTCCCCTTGTCCCTAAACAAGCCCAAACTCTATTCCCCATGTTAAATTCCCCTTGTACGTAGAGTGACCCACGATTTTTCGCCATGTTAAATTTCCCTTGTACGTAAAGTAACCCACGATTTATTCCCATGTTAATTCCCATTGTACGTAATCTGACCCACGATTTTTCGCCATGTTAAATTCCCATTGTACGTAGAGTGTCCCAGGGTGGTTTGTAATGCTAATTCCCATTGTACGTAGGGTATCCCCATTTACTACTATTGTCCAACATCTATTAAACAAATCAGATATGTGATTACATAGCACTTGTCCAAAATCTATTAAGCAAATCAGAGATGTGATTACATAGCACTTGTCCAACATCTATTAAGCAAATCAGAGATGTGATTACATAGCACTTGTCCAACATCTATTAAGCAAATCAGAGATGTGATTACATAGCACTTGTCCAACATCTATTAAGCAAATCAGAGATATGATTACATAGCACTTGTCCATCATCTATTAAACAATTCAGAGACGTGATTACTTTGCATATGTTCACCGTCAGTGATACAATTCAGAGATGTGCTTACTTTTCTGTTAATGAACCTGTGGATAAATTTATTGAGTTTTCTTATTGACAGTCGTCCTGTTACAATGTATGTACAGTATTAGTGATCAGCGAGAATTTTGTGGCTGACTGTGAAAACCAAATTAGTGTTTCTTGATTGTAACATTTGATATACACCGCAATTACGAAGGCTATTTACCATACCATTGTACTGGTTGTCCAGATAGTTTCTTTTGACATGGTCTGATAACGAAGAATTGTTGTTTATCATCGAGATTTGGCTGGGATAGCAGAATGTGACCTTGTAGTTCATCTGGGAAAAACATTCTGGTCAAATTAATCGTGTAGAAATGAGTGTTGAGTATTTCATTGCAAACACAGACCACATTATTTTGTTCCGAGCAGGGTATGAATCCAAATTTGGATGTATCTAGTAACTATATGGACATGGACATAAAGCGAAGCAAATGTGAATTTCGCTTCAATGTGTCTTTCCAAAGGACATCATGTTTTTATTAACAGATGTTTAGAAAATCTGTGAATGCATATTGAAAATTTGTTAAAATAAACGGGGATATGATTAATATTATTGTTGATGCCTAATGGAAATTCGATGAAATGAGTGGGGATAGGATTAACTGTAGTCTTGATGCCTAATGGAAACTGAATGAAATGAATGGGGATAGGATTAATTGTAGTCTTGACGCCTAATGGAAATTGAATGAAATGAATGGGGATAGGATTAATTGTAGTCTTGATGCCTAATGGAAATTGAATGAAATGAATGGGGATAGGATTAATTGTAGTCTTGATGCCTAATGGAAACTGAATGAAATGAATGGGGATAGGATTAATTGTAGTCTTGATGCCTAATGGAAAATGAATGAAATGAGTGGGGATAGGATTATTTGTATTGTTGATGCCTAATGAAAATTTGATGAAATGAGTGGGGATAGGATTAATTGTAGTGGTGATGCCTAATGAAAATTTGATGAAATGAGTGGGGGTAGTATTAATTGTACTGTTGATGCCTAATGGAAATTGGATGAAATGAGTGGGAATAGGATTAATTGTGCTGTTGATGCCTAATGGAAATTGGATGAAATGAGTGGGGATAGGATTAATTGTACTGTTGATGCCTAATGGAAATTGGATGAAATGAGTGGGGATAGGATTAATTGTAGTCTTGATGCCTAATGAAAATTTGATGAAATGAGTGGGGATAGGATTAATTGTAATGTTGATTCCTGATGGAAATTTGATGAAATGAACCGGGCTAGGATTAATTTCAGTGTTAATGCCTAATGGAAATTTGATGAAATGAGGAGGGGTTAGGATCGATTTTATTATTGATGCCCAATGGCAAATGAATGAAATGAGTGGGGATAGGATTAATTCTACTGCTGATACCCAATGGAAATTGGATGAAATGACTGGGAATAAGATTAATTTGAATGTTGATGCCTTGTGGAAATTAGATAAAATTAATGGAGATAGGAATAATGTCGATGTTTAACTCATGTCTTAATTTAAAATGTGTTTTTTTTTATGGCATGTCAAAACAGTCGTTCGTATATATTGCGGCTGATCCTGAAACTTATAATGTATTGTTTATAGAAAAAAAATCAAAATGCAAATATGATTTTCTTTCAATTCCCATTTAAAATGTCCTTTCCTTGAGCAGTTAAGAGAACGCACACATTGGTTACTATAAAGGAAGGACCTATCATGGAGTCAACGCAGTATTGTCCAACTATTCGTATTCAGCGAGGTGGGTGTGAAAATTGGAAATTATGTTTGAGAATCGGCATGTATGTGGTTCAGGCGTTGTGAAAGGTCTGTTTTAAAGGGCTTGTATTCTCAGCAGTTCATTAATACACATTTATTGAGTACTATCATGGTTTTTCCAGTAATTAATTTCAAGAACGAGTGACAAAAATATTCTCATCATTAGAAATGATAGGTAAAATGCAGACATTATCATATATGATCCCACAGACAACAAATCCATTCATGATGAAATGAATCGAGAGCACCGTCTCCATTACAAAATGAGTTCAGTAACCTCGAGCAACAAGTCAAAAGAGGCAATAACTCTTAATAAATCGTGTGCACCCTACTATCTAACGACACTATTAAGACTAGATGTGATGATAAGATTGCATGACACATTACATCTAGCTGTAAGTAAAAAGGGAGAACAACTCTGTTACAAATATCATAAAAACACACTGGTAAAAAGTCCCCCCAAAAGATTTCTTTTGGTGATAAAATTCTCAGAAAATAGATCCATATTATGAAAATATGTCTACCATACACCAAAGTCCATTTATTTCTATTAAGGGCTTTTTATTAAATGATGTTAACATTTAGGTCTGCATTGAAAGACAGAAAAACACAGTTAATGGACATACGGAAGGATAGACAAGAGCAAATATTGAATTGCACACACGGTGCCTGCATGGCGGGGTTGGGGGGGTTTAGATAATTGCATTTTTCATTGTCATCTGAAAAAGGATTTATAGTTTTCATTGCCGGAATAACCGTTGTTGAAACAAAACAATCACAGAAACAGTTGGTTAATTTTTTTTTATTTTTTTTTTTTGGGGGGGGAAGAGTTTGTTTGTTTTGCTTTTGTTTTTTAAAAGTCTTTCCTGAACTACATGGATCATAGACCTGTGTTATCTTTAACATTATCACATGCATTTGCCATTTAGATGTAAGCTGTGTTATCTTTAACATTATCACATGCATTTGCCATTTAGATGTAAGCTGTGTTATCTTTAACATTATCACATGCATTTGCCATTTAGATGTAAGCTGTGTTATCTTTAACATTATCACATGCATTTGCCATTTAGATGTAAGCTGTGTTATCTTTAACATTATCACATGCAATTGCCATTTAGATGTAAGCTGTGTCATCTTTAACATTATCACATGCAATTGCCATTTAGATGTAAGTTGCACAAACGAAATTCCAGCAGTCGTGTATAGTCTCGCGGGGGAGATCAGAACCCTGATACTGTAGCAGCATAATCCATGATACCGTCGAAAAATTGGAGTTCTGAAATTTATGCAATATATACAACCCACTTCCAGGTTTTGAACTCTACCCGATGTGTTTGAACATCTTGGACTGGTCCCTGTAGGTGTGGACTGTCCTAGGGCAAATGTCTGTTTGGTATGTGCATTTGTCTTTCAATAGTTTATAAGTCATGACCCATGAGATATGTACCTTTTTACTGGCTGGGGGCTGGATGTTAAGATGGACCCTTGGGACCCAATGACAGTTGCATGTATAAATTTGTCTTCTGGTGCCCAGTAAGTGCCTTCTTTTAGGATCTAAGCAATGACTCAAAAAGAGACCTATCATACACGTTAGAGAATTTTTAATTCGTACTCAACGGAGATTCGAAACCAGGTCCGCGGGTAATCGTATGATAGTATTATTTGCATTAAAATATTAATTCTGCCTACTATTAGCAAGCATTCTACTATAGGAATCCAGAGATAACACTTTCCGTTCTGTCTGATGTATACTTATAATTCTCTGTCTCTCTATGTCTCTTTGTCTCTGTCTGTCTGTCTCTGTCTCTCTCTACATATATATATATATATATATATATATATATATATATATATATATATATATATATATATATATATATATATATATATATATATATATATATATGCACAAAAATTAAGAAAGATAGACAGCAAAGTGTTAATCGTTTTTATATTACTGTGTATTTTTCAAAGCAATTTGTCATAATACATCAAAGAAAATATTACATACATCTTAATAACGCCATATACAGTACTCGATAAAATACGTTTTATATTTTTATCTTATCCACTGAGTACAAAACATATGGCCGAGTGGTCTAAAGCGCTCTCCGTTACGGATCACTGCCATCTCACCTCTGTCTGCGTAGGTTCGAGTCAGATTCGGCCAATGTGGGTATGTGAGAAAGCTTGCCAGTAGTTTCTCGAGGGTCGGTGGTTCTTTCAGGGGTTTTCCCGGGTTCTTCCTCCACCATTAATACTGGCCGCCATGTATAGCCTATCGTGTGCTGAAAAATGGCGTTAAACCCGACAACAACAACAACAACAAAACATATGACTAAATATCGAAGCCCAAACTGTACAGAAATGACCTGTGTACAATTATAAAATATCATTAGCCCCATTTAAATAACTTTTATGTTACCCAAGGTTGTCATGATTCATGGGTTTTATTATATTTTGATTATTAATATGGTTAAGAGTATGTTACTTGTATGATATGCTACAGTTATATGCACAGAAATGTACAACAGTAATAAATTTGTAAAACCTGTCAACATCTGTTTGTGTGTATAACAATGATAATTTGTATGAGCCTGTATGCTTCCTGAAACATTCTTGGAGATATAAAAGACACACGTTGGGTAAATGTAATATGCAGAAATTGCAACAATGGTGGCAAAGCAGGTGATTGTTTCAGACATAGTTGGCTGAAACAATCATACAATCATCTGTCATATATACATATATATATAGAGAGAGAGAGATAGAGAGAGAGGGAGAGGGAGGGAGAGAGAGAGAGAGGGGGAGGAAGAGAGAGAGCGAGAGAGATTTACAAATATCCACAGGATTCGCCATAAATAGTGTCATAATACTAGCGGAATTTTTATAAATAAGAATGAGTAGCATTATCATGCAGGTTAGATAATTTTAATTCCTACTGGAGTCTCTATTTAGGACCCAGGTTCGAATCTTTGATTTTATTTTCTATCATGATCTTATTTTGTCCTTATAAAAATTTACGATGATAAAACAGGCATTTTTCATGATTAATAGACGTTGCATTTCATGAAAATTAACGCTTTTTGAAGTAACCACGGTACATCTGACATGCGTGGTTAAAATGTCATCTCACATGTTCTAAAGGTTTTGGTCAGCCGGGAGCAACAAATTTGATGAACCACATTTGTTATCTTTGCATTCATTTTATTTTAGGATCTAAGCAATGACTCAAAAAGAGACCAACACCAGCGGATTAAGCTTTGCAGTATTATTCCTAATCCAGTTGTACTTAAAACCATAGGGATTACTTAAAGAATTGCTGTAATATCGGACTCTAAATATGGTTCACCATACACTCTTGTGTCATGGCAGACAAGTGTTGAAACATTTTCAATTTATTTTGTAGCGTTTCAAATGTAATGCCAGAAAAGGAAGTTAGACGGACTGGACAAATGTAAAATATTCGTATTAATCATTGTCAAACTGAACAATATACAGTACACCATTTAGTAATAAGGCATTTGTGTACCCAGTTTCATCAGTTTATCTCATCTGGCTATAAATGTACACACAATAATGGAAAACGTAATGGATTGAAAACTATAAACACTGAACTTTGACCCGGAAGAAGACTCCCTCGAGTAATCATACATAAACACATTTACTTTCATTGATTTGCCTCGTGGTCTGAAAGCTACACAGTAGAAAAAGAAAGCGTGACAGACAGATAGAAGAACAGAAAAAACTGATGATCTGATGATATGAACCAGTTTGTGGCCTGCAACAATTTCTTATGTATCAGGACTTAAATGATATACATACATTTATATCGTATAGCTTAGAAGTTACCAAACAATAACAGTGACAAACGAATGGATAAACATAAATGTGAGTACTTTGTCTCGAGCTTTCTTTAAAAGATGGATAATGGTAATACCCCTGGTGGCAGACTGGCAATGTCTCTAGTCCTGGATACGTTTTCTTGGCCAACATATTCTAAAGAGACAGGTGATGTGTTAATAAGTGAAATTCACGTATGAAGTTTACATTCTAAGATCGATTGCATATTACAAACTCAATACGCGATTTGAATACTATAGGTCCGTAGTTTGTCCGTTAAGGGTATTTCTCGGTTATTTTGTTGACCGTTAATAGCACGTTGAATTGACAACTGATGCATCGAAATGTAATGTTGTTTTCCAGGTTATGCCCTTAGTTCAGTGTGTTCAACTTATACGAACGCCATCACCGTCATTATACGTCGAGTCTCGGTGCAAACTACACAGACCCAGATCTGATGGATGACCCACTGTATTGTATAACATAGATTTTATTTGGCAATCCAGAAATAAATTTGGAATTAAAAGTCTGAAATTAGTTTCCGCTAAATGATCTGTTTTTCCGTTTCCTTGCATTCTTTGCGATACCCGAACACTTGTTGGTGTCAGAGAAAGCGAGGGCGTGTTAATCTCTCTCTCTCTCTCTCTCTCTCTCTAGACCGCTCCGGTGGCCTAGTGGTTAGAGCGTCCGCCTCGGATGCGGGATGTCGTGGGTTCGATCCCAGGCCGAGTCATACCAAAGACTTGCAAAAATGGTACTAACAGCAACCTCGCTTGGCGCTCAACATTAAGAGGTTAGTGTTAGGACTGGTCGGCCTGGTGTCAGGATAATGTGACTGGGTGGGACATCGTGCTACATGTCTGCGGCATGATGCCCCAGTGCTGGACATCACTATAAACTGCCACGCTGCAGACATCGTAGCAATATGACTGAAAAATTGTTAAAGCTACGTTAAAAATCCAAATCACACACACACACTCTCTCTCTCTCTGTACGTCAATACAGAATCTGTCTCGCATTATATACGTTGACTCTCCTTGTATAGCCAAGGTTTAATCCTGGGTTTTTTTTTATAAAAGGGGCAATGCAGTTTTATTTAGACTTCAGTGTGTGCATCACTAATTAATAGCCCATATCAATATGAACAGGGCAAATAATCCATGTCATTGTAAATATCTGAATGGCAAATGACCCGGGTCATTGTAGGTATCTTTAAGGCAAATGATCCAGGTCATCGTAGTATCTGAAAGTCAAATGATCCCGGTCAGTGTAAATATCTGAAAGTCAAATGATCCAGGCCATTGTAGCTATCTTAAAGGCAAATGATCCAGGTCATTGTGGGTATCTTGAATGCAAATGATCCAGGTCATTGTATATATCTGGAAGGCAAATGATCCAGGTCATTGTTGGTATGTGAAAGACAAATTATCCATGTTATTATAGGTATCAGAAAATGCAAATGTCGTAGGTCATTGTAGTTATCTTAAAGGCAAATGATTCAGGTCATTGTAGGTATCTGAGAGGACAATGATCCAGGTCATTGTAGGTATGTGAAAGACAAATTATCCATGTTATTACAGGTATTAGAAAATGCAAATGTTGTAGGTCATTATAGTTATCTTAAAGGCAAATGATCTTGGTCATTGTAGGTATCTGAAAGGCAAACGATCCGGTCATTGTAGGTATCTGAAAGGCAAACGATTCAGGTCATTTTAGGTATCTGAAAGGCAAATGATCCATGTCATAGTGGTATCTGAAAGGCAAATGATCCAGGTCATTTTATAAATCTGAAATACAAATGTCGTAGGTCATTGTAGGTATCTTAAAGACAAATGATCCAGATCATTTTAGGTATCTTAAAGACAATTGATCCAGAGCATTGTAGGTATCTGAAAGGCAAATGATCCAGGTTATTTTATAAATCTGAAAGCAAATGTCGTAGGCTATTGTAGGTATCTTAAAGACAAATGATCCAGGTCATTTTAGGTATCTTAAAGGTGAATGATCCAGGTCATTGTATGCATCCGAAAGGCAAATGATCCAGGTCATTGTAGGTATATGAAAGTCAAATGATCCTGATCATAGTGGTATGTGAAAGGCGATTGATCCAGGTCATTTTATAAATCTGAAATGCAAATATCGTACGTTATTGGTGGTATCTTAAAGGCAAATGATCCAGATCCATGTAAGTATCTTAAAGATAAATGATCCAGGTGAATATAATATATGAAAGGCAAATGATCCAGGTCATTGTAGATATCTTAAAGACAAATGACCCAGGTCATTGTAGGTATCCTAAAGACAAATGATCCAGGTCCATGTATGTATCTTAAAGACAAATGATCCAGGTGAATATAGTATCTGAAAGGCAAATGATCCATGTCATTGTAGGTATTTTAAAGACAAATGATCCAGGTCCATGTATGTATCTTAAAGACAAATGATCCAGGTGAATATAGTATCTGAAAGGCAAATGATCCAGGTCATTGTAGGTATCTTAAAGACAAATGATCCAAGTCATTGTAGGTATCCTAAAGACAAATGATCCAGGTCATTGTGGGTATCTGAAAGGCAAATGATCCAGGTGAATATAGTATCTGAAAGGCAAATGATCCAGGTAATTGTATATATCTGAAAGGCAAATGTCCTAGGACATTGTAGGTATCTGAAAGGTAAACGACTCAGGTCAATGTAACTTTGTCGATTTACTCAGCCTTATTCATCAAAACTAAATATGGACAATATATGTTTGTTAACATTACGAAATACTTTTTTCCTCATGATCTTAATTTAATTAATTTATGGTTTATGCACAAGCGCTCATCCTAATAACTAAATTAATTAAGATAATTAATTTATGGTTTATATACAAGCGCGAACCTTAATAACTAAATTAATTAAGATACTAACAATTCTTTACACAGTTACTCATTATGTTGAATTCATAAAGAAGGCCGATTTTTCTATCTGCTTTGACACCTTACTGGGTTATAATTTTGGCAGTGACATCTGCTTTGACACCTTACTGGGTTATAATTTTGGCAGTGACATCTGCTTTGACACCTTACTGGGTTATAATTTTGGCAGTGACATATAAAATAACTAACTTTGACTTGTAACCAAACATGATGCTTTTCAACATGTCATAGGAAGTTATTGCAAGAAATTTAAGAAAATGGACCTCGAAAGATAGATTGCTTTTTAATTTGGATTTTATTTGCACAATAAATAGGTTAAGAAATATAGAAAAAGTTAATGTTTAAAAGCTTGGTGGGGATAAGTTAATGACAAAGGTGACATGTACTGGTGGTTTCGCTGTATATGAATGCAATATATGAAATCTCAAATAAACTGGTTTTCACGAGGAGAGAAATATTTAGCCCCGGTGTCAAAGGGAACTTTGTCAGGGTAACTATACAGAATTTGATTTTGAAATTGGTTCGGGATTACTAAAAAAAGTAATAGAGAAATATCCGATACCGAATGCAGCAGAATATTTAGGTTCTGCTAGACACAGGTTTATTGTTTTATAAATGATTCTACCGGGCAATCAGCAGACGACATGTAACGATTCATTTACGAAATTCTCAAAAGAAACCGACATTCTTCTTGACAAGGTTATTTATTCAACAGTGTCTCTGGAGCACTATAATACCATTAGTTTGTCAGGATAGAAGATGCAATTCTCTGAACTTTGTGATTCATTCAACGCAACAATTGGTATTCTTGCATTTACAAAGACATACTCTTGACAAGTTTATGTTTTGGAGATTTCGGCTGACAGTTGAAAATGTTCCAATTCCACGGTATGATTAACTAGAAAGTATTTTTATGTGTATTTTTTATCTTGTGACTAAAGATAAAGTATTTTTATGTGTATTTTGTTTTATCTTGTGACTAACAAGAAAGAATCGTGGGTGTGTTTTTATCAATTGATTATCGAGAACGTATTTAATGCGTACTCTGCGTCTCCTGATAGAAGAGAAATTATTTAATGTGAGTCTTTTATTTAATGGATTAGGGAGAAAATAATTTATGTTAGTTTATGAATTAAGGAGAAAAGTTTTTGTTTTTAGTGTGGATTCAGAATAAACATTTTTTTGATTATGGATTACGGAGAAAATATTTGATTTTCATTTACAGAATCAAAAGGATGTTATGTTTTTTAGTCTCCTGGCTATTGAGACCGTGCATAATGTATGCATTTCATCTCCTGGCTATTGAGACCGTGCATAATGTATGCATTTCATCTCCTGGCTATTGAGACCGTGCATAATGTATGCATTTCATCTCCTGACCATTGAGACCGTGCATAATGTATGCATTTCATCTCCTGGCTATTGAGACCGTGCATAATGTATGCATTTCATCTCCTGGCTATTGAGACCGTGCATAATGTATGCATTTCATCTCCTGGCTATTGAGACCGTGCATAATGTATGCATTTCATCTCCTGGCTATTGAGACCGTACATAATGTATGCATTTCGTCTCCTGCAGACAGAGGTGAGATGGCAGTGATCCGTAACAGTGAGCACTTTAGACCATTCAGCCACTCGGGGACCCCATTATTGAGATAGTGTTTAAGATGTGCATTTCATCTCATTACTGAGACGGTATTTTAAGTGTGAATTTCATCACATTATTGAGACAGTGTTTTAGGTGTGCGTTTCATCTCGTTATTGAGACGGTATTTTAGGTATGCATTTCATATCATTATTGAAACAGTGTTTTATGTTTCCCTTTCATCCCATTATTGAGGCAGTGTTTTAGGTGTGCATTTCATCTCATTAATGAGACAGCATTTTAGGTGTGCATTTCATCTCATTATTGAGACAGTATTTTAGGTGTGCATTTCATCTCGTTATTGAGACAGTGTTTTAGGAGTTCATATCATCTCATTATTGAGATAGTGTTTCAGGTGTGCATTTCATCTCATTACTGAGACGGTATTTTAAGTGTGAATTTCATCTCATTATTGACACAGTATTTTAGGTGTGCATTTCATCTTATTATTGAGACAGTGTTTTACGTTTCCCTTTTATCTCATTATTGAGACAGTAGTTTAGGTATGTATTTCATCTCATTACTGGGACGGTATTTTATGTGTGAATTTCATCTCATTATTGAAACAGTATTTTAGGTGCGCATTGCATCTCATTATTGAGACAGTGATTTAGGTGTGCATTTTATCTCATTACTGAGACAGTGTTTAAGGTATGCATTTCATCTCATTATTGAGACAGTATTTTAGGTGTGCATTTCATCTCGTTATTGAGACAGTGTTGAAAGTGTGATTTTCATCTCCTGACTGTTAAGACTGTTTTGCGTTTCCCTTTCATCTCATTATTTAGACAGTTTTTAAGGCGTGCATTTTATCTCATTACTGAGAGAGTATTTTAGCTATGCACTGCATCTCATTATTGAGACAGTGATTTAGGTGTGCATTTCATCTAATTACTAAGATGGTGTTTAAGGTGTGCACATCTCATTATTAGGTGAATTTCATCCTATTATTGAGACAGTGTTTTAAGTGTGCATTTCATCTCCTGACTATTGAGACAGTGTTTTACATTTGCATTTCATCTCATTATTGAGACGGTGTTTTAGGTGTGCATTTCATCTCATTATTGAGACAGTGTTTTAAGTGTGCATTTCATCTCCTGACAGTAGTAAGGTGGGGTACATTAGCGACAATGGGAATTAGCATTACAGAGACCCCTGGGTCAGATTAGCGACAATGGAAATTTAACATGGCGAAAAATCGTGGGTCAGATTAGCGACAAGGGAAATTAACATGGGGAATAAATCGTGGGTCACTCTAGCGACAAGGGGAATTTAACATGGAACTATAGTGTGGGTCTGTCTAGGGACAATGGGAATTTAACATGGGGAATAGATCGTGGGACTGTCTAGGGACAATGGGAAATTTAACATGGGGAATAGATCGTGGGACTGTCTAGGGACAATGGGAAATTTAACATTACGGAAACCCCTGGGGGATATAGCCTCAAGGGAATTTAACATATGGAAATTGAACATGGTGGATCTGAATAGCGTCAAGGGGAATTGAACATGGTGGGACTATCTAGGGACAATGATGGTAGAGGGTCAAACACAACAGAGACAGAAACATACATACACTAGTACAAGCGTGGGATTTATATATAAAGCATTACGAAGACCTGAAATCTTGCTGGGGTGTTCAAAAATTTGCATAATTGTAATGATGCTATAAATAGCTATAATCAAGGAAATGCTCAACGACAAAATGGATGTGACTAAAAGTAACGTTAAAATGACGAAATTGTCCCAGAATTTAAAGGAAAATAAACATATCCCCGAAAATTAAGTTACAATGGTTTAGACTAAAATGGATATCCCCGAAAATTAAGTTACAATGGTTTAGACTAAAATGGATAAAATTAGTAACTACTTACAATATCAACTTCTGTGACGATCGTGGATAAATACCTATGTATCTATAATCAGCTGAAATTCCTATGAAATCCCACTATCTATTTATAACTCCAACTTGTGGGTTTTTCCTTTGGAAAATCCCACTATCTTTTTATAGCCTCAGCTTGAGTGACGTTCTTGTTTATGAATTCTAGTATATATGTATAGCTACAAAATGTGGAAATCCCCAAGTCGATATTTATAGTCTCAAAATTTCCAGCCTCAGTGACGTCACTGTACTGAACACTAGGGGATAAATGGCAACAGTGTTGCAAGTGGCTGACCTGAATACGCGTTACTGTAGGTAGGTAGGTAGAGTGTATCTGATAGGGAAAAAGTGAGTTTTATAGGGACAAACAGAGACCAATACACACACACACACACACAACATACGCGCGCAGACACACTCACACACACACACACACACACACACACACACACAGAAGAGGAAAAAACAAACCCCAAATATATTATCCACACTCGGGAGGAAGAAAAAAAAACAACCAAATATACGATCTACACAACGTACGCGAACACACACACACACACACACACACACACACACACACACACACAGGGAAGAGGAAAAAACAAAATCCAAATATACTATCAACACAGAAGTGAGATAATACAAACCCCAAATAAACTATCCACACAAACGTACGCGAACGCATACAAACCCCAAATAAACTATCCACACAAACGTACGCGAACGCATACAAACCCCAAATATACTATCCACACTCGGGAGGAAGAAGAAAAAACAACCAAATATACGATCTACACAACGTACGCTAACACACACACACACACACACACACACACACACACGCACACCACAGAGGGAAGAAGAAAACCATTATACACTATCCACACGGAGTGAAGAAATAACCCTTTATATATATATACTATCAACAGAGAGTGAAGAAAATAACCCATTATATTCCATCAACACAGAGTGAAGAAGAAAAAGTTTTTTGAAAGCACCTAAGCCCTCACCTGCAATGACCAACTCTGCCACACACCTACACCCCACCCCACCCCCCACTCCCAGCACTACAAAACCCATTTAACCCGTTATTTTATGGCATCAGTGTGTGCTTTAGGAAACATCAAGACACAAAATGATGGATGAATAGACTGACTATTGTTTACGGACTTGCATGCCTAAAGAGCGTGCGTGAAGGAAAACATCCTTCCATTTCAATTCTAACTAAAACATGATCCAGAGGGATAGAGAGGTGAAAGAGCACAATTTCATAAAGTGTGAGTAAAAACAAAACACGCCATCCTTATTATACAATGTCAAGACCAAGAGACACTTACGTTTTCTTTCTGGTCTATTCTCTTTTAGAAGGTAGTATGAAATTTCACATCAGGGCCAACGCATCGGCTCACATTGTCAATTTTTCCATTTCCATGTCTTTACTGGCACAAGTTCTTCATCATCTTCAATTTCTTCTTCTTCTTCTTCTGAATCCCTCTTCTCTGTTTCGTCTTGTTTTTTTTTTCTTCTCTTTTCTCGTAGGGCACTCTGAATTCCAGTGTTCTTTCCCCTGACAACGATATTAGGTATCTTGACTTTTGTCTCTCTTTCTTAGATGAAGCAGGTATTTTGGAGACAAATACCCATTTACCTTTGCAGATATAGCAAACTTCATTAGCACACACTTTCGTATGACTCTCATCAAATCAACGACCAAAAGAGTAAGTTTTGTTGCCACTTTCGCCTGTGAATTATGCTTTCGTATGACTTTTAGCAAATATTTGACCAGCAGGTCGATCTGTGCTGACTCTTCCATCTTCGTGATCGTTTGAGAGCGGAATGAATACTCTGACGCTAAGACACTCTCCTTATATACAGGGACCTGCTGCGTATGAAACCTAGTCAAATGTAATTTTGCAATAAGATGAAACGATTTCATTGAGGAAGTAAAAGGCAATGATGTACCGTATCGCCTCACACAAAACCTGAAGTGTTAGCTTAGATCCGTGTCAGCAATTTCGAAGACATAACTGAGCTTTCATCAATGCTCTCCATTTATACCACAAAACCACGAGTCCTGATTCACGCCAAAAGAAATTTCGTTCGGTCCATAAAAAAAGTATCACATCCGAGAAACGCAAAACCGAACTTCCAGAAAACTGAGAACGACGGCTTACACATACAACGTGAAATGTATGAGTTCAAGTAGTGCGTAAAACTTAGTCAAATTAAATTTTTATAGTCAAGACGAAACGATCTCTTTTCGAAGAAGAAAGCAGACACCAAGCGACAATGGCGATCCGTGTCACACAACACTTTTCAAAATGTATATGATCAGAGGTTTGTTCTAGCGATCTGCACGGTTAAATTAAATGTTGATGTATTTTGCAATAAGACGGACACAATTTCCATGGGATCGCCCATGGAACCATTGTTCGTGCATTAGTTTAATTTTTTAAAATATTTTTTTTTATATAAATCGCCTATAGGATAGACCCAGTAAAGCATGGCCATTCTCGTCACTGTGTGAATAGCTACTCAAGTCAATTCGAAGTGAACGCGGTAAGAAAATAAGTATAGCCAATGAAATGGTTTACAAGGGGTGATGCATTGTTTTGTTCTAGGACTGTGTGGCATAATAATCCCTATGTTCTTGCGTTGTTACCATTACAGTGCAGACAGACTGAAATGTGAACTTACAAGCCCTCTTTGTGTGTGTGTGTTGTACCATTTCTTCTTACCACATCAAAATACTGAGCGTCACAGTATTGGTTCGCGTTTTCAAGCTGACCATTTTTTTTATATCTCACTTAAACATTTTAACATAAACACTCACATCGGTAGAGTCAGAACAGACGTGTTACAGTACTGAGGGGCATGTTATCTTTTTTTTCAAACTAATAAATTTGGGGTTTGTATGAAGTAAAGAACCGAAAGTACAGTGAAACTCAAGGATGATGACCCAATCTGTCTGTCTATTGATGCGTGTATTTACTTAAGAAGAAATATGACCTCTAAAACACAAAGAGATACGGCAAGCATGATTAGAATGAACATAACGATGTTTTCCTTCACGTCCGTGTAATTTAGAGTTTCAATCCTCTTTGAAAACAAACTTGGTCTCCTTTTGTAGGGCTTGAAATAATAAAAAACCTGAAAAAATCTTAAGCACTTTGCTATAGATAATTTCATCAACAGACTAAACAACATAAATGCCGCTACAACACTAGAAAGCCTTAAATCTTCTATCAAAAGAAATGCATCAAAAAATTAAAGATTAACGATAACTAACCAATGAAACCGAATTTAACAAAGGCAGTGACATGTGAAGAAATGTCTCTCACTTTGGAAAGGTAGGCGAATGTACTCTGTCATGCACCATCAACTTGAAAAAAAATTATAAACAGAGAGAAACCTGAATTCAAAATTCAGTTCTTTTTTTTTTCTTCAAAATTGTTTCGTTTCTTTTTTCTTTTTTTGGAACAAATCTAAGCACTAATATAGAGTGGAAAAGGGAAAATGCACATACAAGCTTTGATATTTCTGAAAAAATGAGGGGATATTCCTAACGTTCATAACCACCTATGGACTTGGACTTGTCTGTGACTTATCCACAAAACAAGATGTACATATTTCTGGTCAAGCTGCAAGTGTGTGCGTGTTTTTGAAAATGGTAAAAATGGGATATACAATTTTCTCGTGATACTTATAAAGTGAAGAGTCTGTGCAAGTGTCAAAAGCCAAAGTCATATAAGTTTTGTATTTTGTACGGCTTGTAAAGATTTCCACTTTAGAAAATGTGAAGTATCACAAGTTATTATCACAAACAGAAGTGGAACATAGGGGCTTGCAAGAAAGGCTTGGAGGTGTTTCCCAAGAACTCGTTATGCTGTTACACGGTCAAATTACCTCAGACCATCCAGTTAGATCACGAAGCCCATTGGGAAGTGGCTTTGGTAGAAATCATTCACCCAACACAAATCAAAAACATCACCGAAAAGCAAGACACTTTCGAGGTGGAAATCCTGAATGCCCAATTGGAGGAAGAAATCAACAAAATAGGGTTTTTAGGGGACACAAGACCAGCCAGCAATCCAGCCTTCATTATCTACACCTTGAAAATTCCTTCAGGTTATTATTTTAGTGGTGAACATTTGGTGGACACTATTGCGGACAGGTTCAACTTAGCCTTTGGCAAAGCACTGAACAGAGCCAAAAAAAGTGTGAAGATTGAGTACAATAAAGTGGCTCATCGTCTCGTGATCAAATTTCAAGATACGGACACATTGTTCCTCAGGTTCAATGGTAGTTTGTTTGAAATTTTGGGCGGACATGCAGAAATGGTCGCAAACAATATGAGCCCCAAGATCAAAAGTAATATGGATTTTTACAGAGCTTTTGGAAACCCGGTAGAACTGAACCAAGGACTTAATTTGATGTTTGTGTATTCCGATGTGGTGGAGTACAACGTGGTGGGACACACCTCTGTTCCGTTACTGCGTGTCATTCCTTTCAAAGTGGATAGTACCACAAACAATGACCAGGAAGGTGCAAACACCTATCACGTACACCGCGAATTTGTACATCCTCACTATTTGCCCGTCAGTAAGTCGTATTTAGACACTGTCAACATTGCTATAAAAGGAGATCTGGGACAAAATATTCCATTCTCCAAAGGGAAAGTTACAGTGAAACTCCATTTTCGAAAACGGTTCTCTAACGAATTGTAAGTCAAGACAGCGAGGAGGGACATTTTCACCCTATAAAATCCGGCCAGATGCGTGTGGAATTTCAGTTTGCAGAAAATCTACGCGCAGATAATACGGTGAACGTCATCCTGTATGCTGAATTGGACAATACGATATAAACCAACAGTTTGAGAGAAGTCATTCTAGACTATTAGAAGTCATGGAGGATTTTTATCAATGTTTGTATAGTAGGGATTCTTTGGACATGGAATGTGAAGATCCCTGAGGAAGGAGAATCCCAAGACAAAGACGAAGAAGTCATCATGATGAAGTCTAGATGGCCAGAACAAGAATCACATTTAGTTTCCTGTTATGCTATAGTCTTGACAGAAAAAAATTAAGGAATTGATCAAGAAAAATTGTTATGGATGTCAAAACGATCATCCCAGTCAAATTCAACACGATAAATGCCTGATGTTAAATCAAGAAGAAAAATTGGACGAGTATCTGGACGAAGCTTGGAGTCTCATCTCGAACAAAGACGTGTTGCACCAGTGGTATAAAGACTTGCGTGAACATTCTTGTCCACCATTAACCACACAAGAGATCCATCGCATCGAAGCTCTCCTGAATCAGAGTGAGGAAACAGAACGAATAACCGTTTATTCGTCAGACATTTTCAAGCAAAAAGTCAGGATCGAATTGACCACTTATCATTACCTGTGAAGAAGAAAAAAAACAAAAAATGGATACCTGAGAACTTTATTACCTTTTGAACCACAGTTTGTACACTGCTTCTTGGAATCCTGTCGTCTGTGCTAAAGATGAACTCCCTCATTGCACACCTCAAAACCATCAAGCTTATGTGATCAACACGGACGACAGTCATCTCCCAGGAACCCACTGGGTAGCCGTCTACTTTCCTCAAGAAGGATGTGTGGAATACTTTGATTCCTATGGACTGCCCCCTTTGGAAGACGATATCATCGACTTTATGAGAAGAAATGCTCAGACCACACGATTCAATAACGTGAAATAACAAGGCACATATTCCTTGGTGTGTGGACAGTACTGTGTGTATTTTCTGCATGATTGCAGCCTGGGCTATTCTTTAGAACATTTAGTGACTCATTTTGATGCTCGTCATTCTTCTAGAAACGATGTGATAGTACATCGATGGTTTTGTGACCATTATGCTTATCTTTTGTCTCTAACTAGAAAACGTAGTGTCCATCAATGGCCTAATGACTTCCGACAGTGGAAATCACAATTTCATTCACAACGTTGTCAGCCCTGTTTAAAGTAGACTGTCAATTGAAAAAAAATGTTTGGTATTTGAAAAAAAATGTTTGATGTTATAGTGTTGGATTATTGTTAAAAAAAATGTTAGAGTTGTTTGTTAGTATGAATAAAAAATGTTGTGTTTTGAAGAAAAAAATGCCTTTGTGGTTTATTTGGCTATAGGAATCTTGATTCATGCTCTTTGACTTCTCTCTATCCCTCCCATAACACTATTTGAACGTTCCGGCTAGAAAACCGTGTAGTAATGTTTTCCTTCACGTCCGCGCTTTGACTTTAAGAACCGGGGAAGTTTCCAGTCTGCCCATCCATTGTTAACTCATCCTCCTACGAAGATGTGCTCCAAACTAGCTAAGCTAAACGAAACCTACGTGAATTTACATAGGGTCAGACACAGTCTGATACCGAAGCCAGAAGAGATAGAAAATGTGAGAATGCTAAAAGTCACTGAAGACCTGAAAGAAAAGCTCTTCAAGGAGGAATTCAAGAAGGAGAAAGAAGAATGGATGGAGAAGTACAGACTTCATAAACAGCAGAGAGAGCAGCAACAGCAGCAGCATGAACCTAACAGAGGCTTTGTCAACAGTTGTATCGACACCAAAGAGTTCTTCTTCTCTTTTCCGAAGAAGCAGACCTTATCCTGTGAGAAAGCCTGTCGTCAGAGAAGGCCGCCATCTCATAACCTAAGCGATCGCCATAGCTTCAAGTTCCAAAAAAAAATTTCAGGGCTACCCCATACTCTCGAAAAGAAATAACATTCCATTGCCTATGATATGTTAGTCAGTTAGAAGAAAAAATACAGAAGTGAGTCTATCAGCACATGATTTCTTTATCTTGGTTAGAAAGTGCGTCTCTAAGTCCTTCGTTTCCGTCGCTTATCAAAATTTTAAAAATAGTAATGTTCTGTAAAAAAGTGAGTGAGTGTTTCTTTTAGGTTTGTGCGTTTTTGTTTTTTTTTTTGTTGGTGATAATATGGATAATGTAAGTTCGGGTACAACGAAATTAAAAGAATTAGGCCCAGAACTCGGTGTGGAGGGAAGAAATATACGCAACAGTAGCGGGAGCAAGAAATGCAGACCTAGCCAGTTAGCACTCCACCCACCTCGAGAACACAAATAACATCTAGTCAACAGCCGACTATACCTAACAAACAACCTGCCCCGGAAAGAGTGGTGGCAAAACAAAGGGCCAATTATGTTAGACAAACGGTATGGCAAACTCAAATGTAATTATCGGAGGCACTACGTTCTTTTCTGGGGCCCAGAGTGGCCGAGTGGTCTAAAGCGCTCTCCGTTACGGATCACTGTCATCTCACCTTTGTCTGCGTGGGTTCGAGTCTCGGATTCGGCTAATGTGGGTATGTGAGAAAACTTGCCAGTAGCTTCTCGTGGGTCGGTGGTTCTTTCCGGGTTTTTCCCGGGTTCTTCCTCCACCATTAATGCTGGCCGCCATGTATAGCCTATCGCGTGCTGAAAAATGGCGTTAAACCCTACAACAACAACAACGTTCTTTTCTCACTCCGATACTACAGGCAATCTCAGCTGAAAGAACAACCACAACAACAATAACAGCGACAGACACCATAGCAGCGGATTTGAAACTATCTACCTCAACTAAAGAATTAGTATCAGAACCAGAAGAGGAAATTGAGGCGGTTGAGGAGGAAGAGGGGGACGCTGACCCTCGTTGAGAAGTACACCGAAATGGGACTAGATCAAGCATTGTATGACGTCAACAAAGCAGGGCAGTTTATTAGAGCCATACAATACGTTGCCTACAAATCTCTAGACACCTTTAAACCAATACCTTCTCAATGGGGATTAGGGTCAGAGTTCTTCCCCAATTCTACAGACAAACCTACACTGGATACCCCCTCAGTCAACTGGTAGAAGCCGCTGCTTACATTGCCGCCCATCATGGCTACGCATTTCCTGATATCAAGAATCATGAGACTAGGAGTGCAGGAAAGAACGTGAAAGCAAAAGAGAGACGTGTTACCTTCTAATAGAAAAAACAAACTTTTTTAGGGCTCCAAAAGATTGCTTTTCATTAAATAGGGAACCATATTTGGCTTGGTATCCCTCCTTGACTAAACTATCCTCGAAACAAACTTGATCCATTGGAACACCGCAACAAATTTAACTTTTTAAACCTAACAGTGACCAAACTGGTATATGTCTCTTAGACATAATAATTTAAATAAGATCACTATGGCTATTTTTATGTACACTAAGTACTAATATTAGATAGATATGTTAGGAAGTAGGAAATTTAACAGACTCGTTAGATTTGAACTAATTGCACAAGTGGTTAACACATTATTGGTACTTTTTACTGTCCATTAGCAAAAACGGGACTTGATTTGAAATAAGTACGGGCTAGCGTTTTGTTGAGTACTTAACACCCATGGCTGTCTTTTTGAGCACCTTTTTCCTCCTTTACCACGCTCGGACAGAAATATGAGTGTGTGGTGAGACTACTCCCACTCATGTTTAAAGCCTTTCAGTCAGGTTGTTAAGGACTAGTTAGTCCTACACCTGAGTGGCTAAATTTAAAAGTAGTCTGTGAGTACATAAAAGCCTGGGAGATGAGGCTCTCTTTCCTTCCCTAGGAGTAATTAAAAATCACGCGGTGCGTTATTAAACCAGTGATATATGCTCCATTAGGGCGAAAATCACTTTAATTCAAGTAAGCAAGCAAGCAAGTTCGGGTACCGTCTCTAGCACTCTTGATGACACCAACTGTCTGGGTTATTTTCTTTCTTGCAAGCCCCTATGTTCCACTTCTGTTTGTGATAATAACTTGTGATACTTCACATTTTCTAAAGTGGAAATCTTTACAAGCCGTACAAAATACAAAACTTATATGACTTTGGCTTTTGACACTTGCACAGACTCTTCACTTTATAAGTATCACGAGAAAATTGTATATCCCATTTTTACCATTTTCAAAAACACGCACACACTTGCAGCTTGACCAGAAATATGTACATCTTGTTTTGTGGATAAGTCACAGACAAGTCCAAGTCCATAGGTGGTTATGAACGTTAGGAATATCCCCTCATTTTTTCAGAAATATCAAAGCTTGTATGTGCATTTTCCCTTTTCCACTCTATATTAGTGCTTAGATTTGTTCCAAAAAAAGAAAAAAGAAACGAAACAATTTTGAAGAAAAAAAAAAGAACTGAATTTTGAATTCAGGTTTCTCTCTGTTTATAATTTTTTTTCAAGTTGATGGTGCATGACAGAGTACATTCGCCTACCTTTCCAAAGTGAGAGACATTTCTTCACATGTCACTGCCTTTGTTAAATTCGGTTTCATTGGTTAGTTATCGTTAATCTTTAATTTTTTGATGCATTTCTTTTGATAGAAGATTTAAGGCTTTCTAGTGTTGTAGCGGCATTTATGTTGTTTAGTCTGTTGATGAAATTATCTATAGCAAAGTGCTTAAGATTTTTTCAGGTTTTTTATTATTTCAAGCCCTACAAAAGGAGACCAAGTTTGTTTTCAAAGAGGATTGAAACTCTAAATTACACGGACGTGAAGGAAAACATCGTTATGTTCATTCTAATCATGCTTGCCGTATCTCTTTGTGTTTTAGAGGTCATATTTCTTCTTAAGTAAATACACGCATCAATAGACAGACAGATTGGGTCATCATCCTTGAGTTTCACTGTACTTTCGGTTCTTTACTTCATACAAACCCCAAATTTATTAGTTTGAAAAAAAAGATAACATGCCCCTCAGTACTGTAACACGTCTGTTCTGACTCTACCGATGTGAGTGTTTATGTTAAAATGTTTAAGTGAGATATAAAAAAAATGGTCAGCTTGAAAACGCGAACCAATACTGTGACGCTCAGTATTTTGATGTGGTAAGAAGAAATGGTACAACACACACACACAAAGAGGGCTTGTAAGTTCACATTTCAGTCTGTCTGCACTGTAATGGTAACAACGCAAGAACATAGGGATTATTATGCCACACAGTCCTAGAACAAAACAATGCATCACCCCTTGTAAACCATTTCATTGGCTATACTTATTTTCTTACCGCGTTCACTTCGAATTGACTTGAGTAGCTATTCACACAGTGACGAGAATGGCCGTGCTTTACTGGGTCTATCCTATAGGCGATTTATATAAAAAAAATATTTTAAAAAATTAAACTAATGCACGAACAATGGTTCCATGGGCGATCCCATGGAAATTGTGTCCGTCTTATTGCAAAATACATCAACATTTAATTTAACCGTGCAGATCGCTAGAACAAACCTCTGATCATATACATTTTGAAAAGTGTTGTGTGACACGGATCGCCATTGTCGCTTGGTGTCTGCTTTCTTCTTCGAAAAGAGATCGTTTCGTCTTGACTATAAAAATTTAATTTGACTAAGTTTTACGCACTACTTGAACTCATACATTTCACGTTGTATGTGTAAGCCGTCGTTCTCAGTTTTCTGGAAGTTCGGTTTTGCGTTTCTCGGATGTGATACTTTTTTTTATGGACCGAACGAAATTTCTTTTGGCGTGAATCAGGACTCGTGGTTTTGTGGTATAAATGGAGAGCATTGATGAAAGCTCAGTTATGTCTTCGAAATTGCTGACACGGATCTAAGCTAACACTTCAGGTTTTGTGTGAGGCGATACGGTACATCATTGCCTTTTACTTCCTCAATGAAATCGTTTCATCTTATTGCAAAATTACATTTGACTAGGTTTCATACGCAGCAGGTCCCTGTATATAAGGAGAGTGTCTTAGCGTCAGAGTATTCATTCCGCTCTCAAACGATCACGAAGATGGAAGAGTCAGCACAGATCGACCTGCTGGTCAAATATTTGCTAAAAGTCATACGAAAGCATAATTCACAGGCGAAAGTGGCAACAAAACTTACTCTTTTGGTCGTTGATTTGATGAGAGTCATACGAAAGTGTGTGCTAATGAAGTTTGCTATATCTGCAAAGGTAAATGGGTATTTGTCTCCAAAATACCTGTTTCGTCTAAGAAAGAGAGACAAAAGTCAAGATACCTAATATCGTTGTCAGGGGAAAGAACACTGGAATTCAGAGTGCCCTACGAGAAAAGAGAAGAAAAAGAAAACAAGACGAAACAGAGAAGAGGGATTCAGAAGAAGAAGAAGAAGAAATTGAAGATGATGAAGAACTTGTGCCAGTAAAGACATGGAAATGGAAAAATTGACAATGTGAGCCGATGCGTTGGCCCTGATGTGAAATTTCATACTACCTTCTAAAAGAGAATAGATCAGAAAGAAAACGTAAGTGTCTCTTGGTCTTGACATTGTATAATAAGGATGGCGTGTTTTGTTTTTACTCATACTTTATGAAATTGTGCTCTTTCACCTCTCTATCCCTCTGGATCATGTTTTAGTTAGAATTGAAATGGAAGGATGTTTTCCTTCACGCACGCTCTTTAGGCATGCAAGTCCGTAAACAATAGTCAGTCTATTCATCCATCATTTTGTGTCTTGATGTTTCCTAAAGCACACACTGATGCCATAAAATAACGGGTTAAATGGGTTTTGTAGTGCTGGGAGGGGGGTGGGTGGGGTGGGGTGTAGGTGTGTGGCAGAGTTGGTCATTGCAGGTGAGGGCTTAGGTGCTTTCAAAAAACTTTTTCTTCTTCACTCTGTGTTGATGGAATATAATGGGTTATTTTCTTCACTCTCTGTTGATAGTATATATATATAAAGGGTTATTTCTTCACTCCGTGTGGATAGTGTATAATGGTTTTCTTCTTCCCTCTGTGGTGTGCGTGTGTGTGTGTGTGTGTGTGTGTGTTAGCGTACGTTGTGTAGATCGTATATTTGGTTGTTTTTTCTTCTTCCTCCCGAGTGTGGATAGTATATATGGGGTTTGTATGCGTTCGCGTACGTTTGTGTGGATAGTTTATTTGGGGTTTGTATGCGTTCGCGTACGTTTGTGTGGATAGTTTATTTGGGGTTTGTATTATCTCACTTCTGTGTTGATAGTATATTTGGATTTTGTTTTTTCCTCTTCCCTGTGTGTGTGTGTGTGTGTGTGTGTGTGTGTGTGTGTGTGTGTGTGTGTGTGTTCGCGTACGTTGTGTAGATCGTATATTTGGTTGTTTTTTTTTCTTCCTCCCGAGTGTGGATAGTATATTTGGGGTTTGTTTTTTCCTCTTCTGTGTGTGTGTGTGTGTGTGTGTGTGTGTGTGAGTGTGTCTGCGCGCGTATGTTGTGTGTGTGTGTGTGTGTATTGGTCTCTGTTTGTCCCTATAAAACTCACTTTTTCCCTATCAGATACACTCTACCTACCTACCTACAGTAACGCGTATTCAGGTCAGCCACTTGCAACACTGTTGCCATTTATCCCCTAGTGTTCAGTACAGTGACGTCACTGAGGCTGGAAATTTTGAGACTATAAATATCGACTTGGGGATTTCCACATTTTGTAGCTATACATATATACTAGAATTCATAAACAAGAACGTCACTCAAGCTGAGGCTATAAAAAGATAGTGGGATTTTCCAAAGGAAAAACCCACAAGTTGGAGTTATAAAAAGATAGTGGGATTTCATAGGAATTTCAGCTGATTATAGATACATAGGTATTTATCCACGATCGTCACAGAAGTTGATATTGTAAGTAGTTACTAATTTTATCCATTTTAGTCTAAACCATTGTAACTTAATTTTCGGGGATATCCATTTTAGTCTAAACCATTGTAACTTAATTTTCGGGGATATGTTTATTTTCCTTTAAATTCTGGGACAATTTCGTCATTTTAACGTTACTTTTAGTCACATCCATTTTGTCGTTGAGCATTTCCTTGATTATAGCTATTTATAGCATCATTACAATTATGCAAATTTTTGAACACCCCAGCAAGATTTCAGGTCTTCGTAATGCTTTATATATAAATCCCACGCTTGTACTAGTGTATGTATGTTTCTGTCTCTGTTGTGTTTGACCCTCTACCATCATTGTCCCTAGATAGTCCCACCATGTTCAATTCCCCTTGACGCTATTCAGATCCACCATGTTCAATTTCCATATGTTAAATTCCCTTGAGGCTATATCCCCCAGGGGTTTCCGTAATGCTAAATTTTCCATTGTCCCTAGACAGTCCCACGATCTATTCCCCATGTTAAATTTCCTATTGTCCCTAGACAGTCCCACGATCTATTCCCCATGTTAAATTCCCATTGTCCCTAGACAGACCCACACTATAGTTCCATGTTAAATTCCCCTTGTCGCTAGAGTGACCCACGATTTATTCCCCATGTTAATTTCCCTTGTCGCTAATCTGACCCACGATTTTTCGCCATGTTAAATTTCCATTGTCGCTAATCTGACCCAGGGGTCTCTGTAATGCTAATTCCCATTGTCGCTAATGTACCCCACCTTACTACTCCTGACTATTGAGACAGTGTTTTACATTTGCATTTTATCTCATTATTGAGACAGACTTTTAGGTGTGCATTTCATCTCATTATTGAGACAGTGTTTTAGTGTGCATTTCATCTCATTATTGAGATAGTGTTTAAGGTGTGCACATCTCATTATTGAGACAGTATATTAGGTGCGAATTTCATATCCTAACTAATGATAAGTGTTTAAAGTGTGCATTTCATATCCTAAATGATCAGAAAGTGTTTTATGTGTGCATTTCATCTCATGACTTAGGAGAAAGTGTAGTATATCCGTTTTTCATCTTCTGACTACTGATAAAGCATTGTATGTGAGTTTTTGATGTTGTGACCAACGATAATGTATTTGATGTGGTTTGTTATTATTGACACGAAGAAAGTATGTTATGGTATTTTTATTTCCTGACTAACAAAGGAGTTTTTATGTGGGATTTCTTGTAGAATTTTCATCTCGTAAAGAATTTGAAAGTATTTCATGTGTTTTTATCATTTCCTGACTAAAGCGAAAGTAGCTTATGTGTTGTTGTTTTTTGTTTCCAAAAGAGAAAAATACTTTGTTTCTCATTTAATAAAGAGAAAATATTTTATGTGTGTTTCCCATTTCATAAAGAGAAAGCATTTTACGTTTATTTTTTTAAATTACTAAGGATAAAAATATTTTGTGTGCTTTTCATCTCCTACAAGGGTTAGAACTATTATAAAAATTTAATCAAGCAGGAATCAAACTTGAGGCCTTAGTGTAAGCATAATACATTCGCAGGGAATCTTAGTGTAAGCATAATACAGTTGCAGGGAATCTTAGTGTAAGCATAATAATTTGCAGGGAATCTTAGTATAAACATAATAAATGTGCAGGGAATCTTAGTGTAAGCATAATAAATGTGCAGGTATTCTTAATGTAAACATGATAAATATGCAGGGAATCTTAGTGTAAGCATAATAAATGTGCAGGGAATCTTAGTGTAAACATAATACTTTCCAGGGAATCTTAGTGTAAGCATAATAAATTTGCAGGGAATCTTAGTGTAAACATAATAATTTGCAGTTAATCTTAGTGTAAGCATAATAAATGTGCAGGGAATCTTAGTGTAAGAATAGCAAATGTGCAGGGAATCTTAGTGTAAGCATAATAAACGTGCAGGTAATCTTAGTGTAAACATAATAATTTGCAGGGAATCTTAGTGTAAACATAATAAATGTGCAGGGAATCTTAGTGTAAGCATAATAAATGTGCAGGGAATCTTAGTGTAAACAAAATAATGTGCAGGGAATCTTAGTGTAAACATAATAAATGTCCAGGGAATCTTAGTGTAAACGTAATAACTTGCAGGTAATCTTAGTGTAAGCATAATAAATGCGCAGGGAATCTTAGTGTAAGCATAATACATTTTCAGGGAATCTTAGTGTACACATACTAATTTTCAGGGAATCTTGGTGTACACATAATAATTTGCAGGTAATCTTAGTGTAGGCATAATAAATGTGCAGGGAATCTTAGTGTAAGAATAGCAAATGTGCAGGGAATCTTAGTGTAAGCATAATAAATGTGCAGGGAATCTTAGTGCAAACATAATAATTTGCAGGGAATCTTAGTGTAAGCATAATAAATGTGCAGGGAATCTTAGTGTTAGCATAATACATTTGCAGGGAATCTTAGTGTAAACATAATAAACGTGCAGGTATTCTTAGTGTAAACATGATAAATATGCAGGGAATCTTAGTGTAAGCATAATAAATGTGCAGGGAATCTTAGTGTAAACATAATACTTTCCAGGGAATCTTAGTGTAAGCATAATAAATTTGCAGGGAATCTTAGTGTAAACATAATAATTTGCAGTTAATCTTAGTGTAAGCATAATAAATGTGCAGGGAATCTTAGTGTAAGAATAGCAAATGTGCAGGGAATCTTAGTGTAAGCATAATAAATGTGCAGGGAATCTTAGTGTAAACATAATAATTTGCAAGGAATCTTAGTGTAAGCATAATAAATGTGCAGGGAATCTTAGTGTTAGCATAATACATTTGCAGGGAATCTTAGTGTAAACATAATAAATGTGGAGGGAATCTTAGTGTAAGCATAATAAATGTGCAGGGAATCTTAGTGTAAACAAAATAATGTGCAGGGAATCTTAGTGTAAACATAATAAATGCGCAGGGAATCTTAGTGTAAGCATAATACATTTTCAGGGAATCTTAGTGTACACATACTAATTTTCAGGGAATCTTGGTGTACACATAATAATTTGCAGGTAATCTTAGTGTAGGCATAATAAATGTGCAGGGAATCTTAGTGTAAGAATAGCAAATGTGCAGGGAATCTTAGTGTAAGCATAATAAATGTGCAGGGAATCTTAGTGTAAGCATAATAAATGTGCAGGGAATCTTAGTGTTAGCATAATACATTTGCAGGGAATCTTAGTGTAAACATAATAAATGTGCAGGGAATCTTAGTGTAAACATAATAATGTGCAGGGAATCTTAGTGTAAACATAATAAATGTCCAGGGAATCTTAGTGTAAACGTAATAACTTGCAGGTAATCTTAGTGTAAGCATAATACATTTCAGGGAATCTTAGTGTACACATACTAATTTTCAGGGAATCTTGGTGTACACATAATAATTTGCAGGTAATCTTAGTGTAAGCATAATAAATTTGCAGGCAATCTTAGTGTAAACAATAATTTCCAGGTAATCTTAGTGTAAACATGATAAGTTGCAGGGAATCGTTGTGTAAGCATAATGATTTGCAGGTAATTTTAGTGTAAGCATAATAAATTTGCAGGCAATCTTAGTGTAAACATAATAAATGTGCAGGGAATCTTAGTGTAAACAATAATTTCCAGGTAATCTTAGTGTAAACATGATAATTTGCAGGGAATCGTTGTGTAAGCATAATGATTTGCAGGTAATTTTAGTGTAAGCATAATGAATTTGCAGGTAATCTTAGTGTAAGCATAATAAATGTGTGGGGAATCTTTTTGTAAACATAATAAATGTGCAGGTAATCTTAGTGTAAGCATAATAAATGTGTGGGGAATCTTTTTGTAAACATAATAAATGTGCAGGTAATCTTAGTGTAAGCATAATAAATGTACAGGGAATCTTAGTGTAAGCATAATAAATGTGCAGGGAATCTTAGTGTAAGCATAATAAATGTGCAGGGAATCTTAGTGTAAGCATAATAAATGTGAAGTTAATCTAAGTGTAAGCATAATAAATTTGCAGGGAATCTTAGTGTAAACATAAGACTTTGCAGGTAATCTTAGTGTAAGCATAATAAATTCGCAGGGAATCTTAGTGTAAGCATAATAAATCTGCAGGGAATCTTAGTGCAAACATAATACATTTGCAGGTAATTTTAGTGTAAGCATAATAAATTTGCAGGGAATCTTAGTGTAAACATAATAATTTGCATGTAATCTTAGTATAATCATAATAAATTTGCAGGGAATCTTAGTGTAAAAATAATAATTTGCAGGGAATCTTAGTGTAAGCACAATACATTCGCAGGGAATCTTAGTGTAAACATAATAATTTCCAGGTAATCTTAGTGTAACCATAATACATTTGCAGGGCATTTGTGTGCGTCAATGGCATTACTCCGGCCGTGGCAGTTTCGAGGTGTATGGAAAAAAGGTCACGAATGAGAAAACTCACGTGTATTGTGATTACAACACACACAAAATTCACAGAAGATATCTGTGTTTTTAGAACACACATAAAGCAATGTATCAGGAGTGATGTGGAAACTATATACTGTCTCTATTAGCAAATCCAGTAGTCAGAATACAAAATGTTTTCACTTCACAAGTGAAATATTTACTTACATATACAACAAAGAAACCGTAGATATTCTTTTTATTCTGTACGACCGCCTGCATTATTTTAGGACAGTGATGACTTTGTACAAATTTAGCTCATATGATGCTTCAGAAATTGTGTTCTTTTCCAGCAAAGAACTGTTTTTATGAAAAGGAGTATGATTTCCGTAAATACCTTTCATGCTTAGATACAGTGAACATTCTTCTGGGCTGGGATAAAGTAAAAGCATCACAGAATGGTTGTATGTAAAAGTATTCAGAGAGTAAAATCTTCAGAAATTAAAATGATTTTAATGATTGAGTTTACAAATATGGAGTTCATTTCCTAATTTTGTCTATTTTTTTCGTTCAAAACATGAATTATGTAGCCTTGGCAAGTTTGAAGTATAATTTGATAACTTCGTTTCAGAATTTCTTCGCCGGCTTGGAGTCTTCATTTGCGGCATTGAAGTTAAAATAGGAATCCAAGACAGAATTAATGAAGACAATACACACACTATTATTCACACGTTAATGTGAATTCGACCTTTGTAATCGAACATTATAGAATTACAGCGATTCCTTCTATTTTCCAGTCATGCTAACCAAAACGGCTACCTACAATCAGTAACATGTACTTCAGACACTCCAGACATGTAAGTAAAGAACGTATCTCGTACCCCTGACATCGTTTGTACAAAAATGCTACCCTCTGATTGTCAAAATCTTACATGGTCAAAACATATGTTGTATAGCTTGGTGATACTATTGAATTTCTATTATTTCAAAATATGAACGTATGTTACTGTAGTATGACGGTGAGAGTGCCTTTAACTCTATTATGCTTCTAATGTTGGTGCGTCGGTGGAGTTTAAAAGCCACTCGTCAAAATCAGAAAGAGTACGAAAGCCATGAAATATCTTTACATGTTCCCCTGCAATCGCGCTTCAATTTCGACAGTGATGAAAATATGTTTCTTTACTGCACTTTTAGCAAGTCCGATGAGCCAAAAAAGTGAAGGAATGTGAATACCAGTTTCTCAAAAACATGTATTCATAAAAGTCCGTTGTCATATTTTATAATGTAAAGTTTATGATTAAACTTGACGGCTTGGTCGCATACACGATATAGGGATCTGCTTGTTTCTATGCACACATGCAAATGTTGGGTTAATGTTAATTTCCCCTTGTTCATCAATACAGCCGACCCAACCACCCCCAGAATGAACACACAATGGCGGCCTATGATTCCGTTTTGGGTCTCCTCATTTCCATGGAATATTTCCTCTTGGTTTCAGAATTCCATCCTCATGTTTAAATTTCTATTTAGGTCCAGTATCTGCGGACCTTTCTTAACACAGGATTCTTGTCTGGGTCTCAAAAACCATCCTTAATTACTGGCTAACAAGACCTGAGAAACGGGCCTAAACACTAAACCTAATCGTAATCACTGAAACGTGCAATTAATACCACAGCAACCTACTTTTTGAACGATGGGTTTTGTACTGTTTGCGATACATTTACATATTTGTATATTGTGCAATGCTAGCGAACTTAAAAAGGTAACTAATTGTTACAAAACTTTTAAACACCCTAAACTTTTGTGAGCAACGTATATCATGTTTAGGTATTAGATGAAAGCGACGAATAGGCAAGTAATATTACAAAATTGAACGAGAAGATGAAACAGGGGATGCTGTGTATAAGAAATAAAGAAATTCTTGTCTAAATTTGTATCTGACTATCCCTCACTGTCCACAACAAATCTTTTATATTCCTATGTTTGCATAAGGTAAAAACACTATATATGTTTGTATTAATATAAGTAAGTATTCGAACACATGATTTTTTCGGTACCACACACTAACACTAAGCATTACTATTATTACATACATGTTATTTGCTACATTTTCTCGCTAACACAGTGATAACTTCCCTAAAACAAAACCTCACTAATCCGAAATCATCTCAAAACATATTTATTTATTGTCATAAATGTTTCTTTCATTCACTGAAGGATAACGCAGTGAACCACAACACATTTACTAAGAAAACCGAAAGAAATTTAGACTCATAAATGTCAACTTTCCTCTAAATTTAAAGCACTTAAACCAGAACTTAGTCAAAGCTTGTGATAGTCAATGATCTTTTAAACAGTTTAAAACCAGGCAGAGTGATATAAAACCAAAACATAGTCATAGCTTGTGTTCAGTCAATGATCTTTAAGCTGCCGTCTTCGGCTTTGAACTTAAGTAACAAGATCTAGTAAAACCCAACATGCAGTTAAGGTTTCCAAAATATAAATTTATTTAAATAAAATGTAATATCAAACAAACTGAAAGAATTAAAAATAACTTAGTCTATAAATTCTTAAAATGTAATGATAGTAATCATAATAATGTGCAATCAATTTCTCACCATTCCGGAAACTGTTCTAAGGTAGTCCGATCGAAGCTTGAATATTACTTATGTGTTACCGTGATAACACTAAATTCATCGGAATTATTATTCCAAATGTTATCACTTCAGTTTAATTTTTCTTGAACGAAGAATATTACTTGGGTCTTTCAGAGTTTCACAAAATCGATGTAATTAGTTAAATATTATTAGCGCAAGCATAATACATTTGCAGGGAATCTTAGTGTTAGCATAATACATTTGCAGGGAATCTTAGTGTTAGCATAATACATTTGCAGGGAATCTTAGTGTAAACATAATACATTTGCAGGGAATCTTAGTGTAAGCATAATACATTTGCAGGGAATCTTAGTGTAAGCATAATACATTTGCAGGGAATCTTAGTGTAAACATAATACATTTGCAGGGAATCTTAGTGTAAGCATAATACATTTGCAGGGAATCTTAGTGTTAGCATAATACATTTGCAGGGAATCTTAGTGTAACCATAATACATTTGCAGGGAATCTTAGTGTAAGCATAATACATTTGCAGGGAATCTTAGTGTAAGCATAATACATTTGCAGGGAATCTTAGTGTTAGCATAATACATTTGCAGGGAATCTTAGTGTTAGCATAATACATTTGCAGGGAATCTTAGTGTAAGCATAATACATTTGCAGGGAATCTTAGTGTAAGCATAATACATTTGCAGGGAATCTTAGTGTAAGCATAATACATTTGCAGGGAATATTAGTGTAAGCATAATAAATGATTAAAGATTATTTACCCTGATCTATCTACCAACATGTAAATCCAAAATTCCTCTTTGACTCTGATAACGTTGTGTATTGCTGATATAATAAACATGGTGCGCGTCTCTTCATGATAGTGTCCTTTTATGTTTCAAAAAAACAAATCGAATTCACAGACATTTTTCGAACAATTAAATCTCGTTATTTCAATATAATTCAACAGTTGTAAACAAAACAGTCCTGTTCTGACCTTTGGATTCAATTGAACCAATCAAATGCATAGGCGTGCGTCATTGCCTTCTACAGGGTATGTCTACTGTGAATTCCAGGTTTGTTTACGTAACTCGCGTTCAAATCTCGCGTGCCATTCTTTACCTGCTTAATTGTTGATTTCACATCAGATTGACCTTATCATGAATGGAACTCTTACTAAGGAGCATACATGTACTTTTTCGATAATACTAACCATAGAATTAACGGATATAAAATATAACATCATAGTCTCAAATGACGTACAAAATTATATGATAAATTCAAACGATGATAAACAATTATGTAACAAAAGCCAGGCAGAGTAATATAAAACCAAAACATATTCATAGCTTGTGGTCAGCCAATGGTCTGTAAACAGTCCAAACACAGGCAGAGTAATATAAAAGCCAAAACAGAATCAATTACAGATGCAGCGAAATCCTCATTATGACCGGTATCAATTTTCAGGTGGCTTGCAATTGACGTTTTGACCTTGGATGCGAACATTGAGAATACACATGATTGCATATCATTCTTAATGTAAAAATACATAACCTCAGTACACTGAATACCCTCTAAAGTTGAAACAAAAAGGTTACCAAGGAATTGAGATCTTTGAGATGTTTTTCCTTATGCTGAAATGAAAGATTGGTAAAACTATGGTAAGTTATATAACCAGGTTGCATGACCCTGAAGCTAATCATTCCTAAGAAACTAACATTACCACCAAACTTAAATGATGTCTCTGAAATCTAAGTCAGAGTGACCCTAGTTTTCAAAAGATCTTGTTGTACTCGCCCTGACGTATTTGTCGGGGACTAACAATGCCGAGCAACTGGGTGAACGGTAAATTTAACCAATCTGTGAATACGAAGGGACAACGGTACCATCAAAATACCCCTTGCAGATAGGTGGCAGGTCATAATAAATGTTACATTTTGGCATTGAAACACATTAACAAGGAAAGTATTTTTGTTTCAGGTTGCATTCCAAATGCAGTACGCATGCTTCTAATTTCAACTACATATGCATCGTATACTTTCATGAACATCAATTCCCTATTCTTCTGCCGGCAAAAAGCTTGCATTTAATTAACTTTGACACTGTCATGCTATGCATATAGATGAACCTATAAGGAACCTGATAATATGCAATCTATATACTGCATTTTGACACTTTATTCCGTAATTCTGGCGTCATGGCATACGCATTTGCAGCACGATCAACAATACAGCTTGCTAGCAATCATTCAACATCTTGTATCTCTGGAATGCACAGTGAATGTCTACAACAATATTATTAATAAGATATGTATATATATATATATATATATATATATATATATATATATATATATATATATATATATATATATATATATATATATATATATATCTGCAAGGATAATTTCTTTGCTTACCAAGACGCTTACACAAAGAAAGCCAAACTCATCTTGAAGAGAAGCTGTTTCAAGTATGCACACTATCTTTCAACTGTTGTAAGTCCTAGCTGTCGACCTTTAACAATATTACTTTTTGATTCTAGCAACTAACTTTAGCATGGGATCATCTTACTTAATATGGCATACCTATATTTAAATATTTCTCTACATTTAATAGGGTTTAAAAATGCATATAATGAGCATTTTGTTAAATTCATTTATGTTCGCTTGCCAGTTCGGCATCATTAAACCCTTTTATCTCTATTCCAAACATATTTGTTAAAAAGAGTAATATTTTCAGCATCGTGTGAAATCTAGAAAAATCCGAAACCATATTTGAATGATTTGTTATTTACATAATTACCCCAATTAACACGAAAGCATCATATAACAATTACAGTTGTGTTGTTGTATTTTATTTTGTATCCATATGGCTATTCATATGCGGTGTTGTACACCAATATTTAATACATTTAACATCATATGTTACACACAGAAAGTCTACGACAATCAAAAACAGCTACAAAGTTACTTACAGGAGATAAACCATCTAAACATGTTTTACAGAAGTGTGCATGCAAACTTTCTATTGTATCCCAATAGTCGTATCCCGAAACTTCGACTTAATCTAGGCTTTAACCTGAGCATAAAGTTATTTTGAATATTTCATGGCTTTCAAATTTTAACATTTTCTTTGGAGCTTTACACTGGAGAAATTTGTCTTTTCAGCTCGAGCCACTAATGGAGTTAGAACCTTAACATATGTAGTTTTTCTCATTCACTGTAATGAAAGGAAGAAGCATACATTTTAAGCAAGTCCTTATATGCTATTATTAATAAACAGTAACGAGGTTTAGGGTAACCAACGTACTGATGAAAAGATTTTAGTTGGTAATGGAGTGGTATACTGATGAGGCTTCTCAAATATTATGTCGCAGAATTGAAGCCCCCCGTCTGCGAATGATGAGATTAATTAATGTGATGAAAGTAAGTACCGATTAAGAGCTGAACTGAGTAATCAGGACATATATATATATATATATATATATATATATATATATATATATATATATATATAATATATATATATATATATATATATATATATATATATGCATATATATATATGCATATATATATATGCATATATATACAGATACACATATACATACATACATACATGGGACCCCCGAGTGGCCAAGTGGTATTAATGCGCCAGTAGCTTCTCGTGGGTCGGTGGTGTTTGCCGGGGTTTTCCCGCTTTCTTCCTTCACCATTAATACTGGCCGCCATGTATAGCCTATCGTGTGCTGAAAAATGGCGTTAAACCCCACAACAACAACAACAACAACATACATACATACATGATCACAATGTTCATCAACGGATATAACAAATTTTATCATTTGTCATCTGATACGATCACTGAATAGTTCATCAGCAAGTATCATAAATGGTATTATTGGTCAAGGGATACGGTCAATGCATGGATTTATCAACACTTGTTACTAATGTATGGACTTATCAAAAAATGTGGTCGATGTATTTATTCATTAACAAGAAAGAATGTGCATTAGATTTTTATACATTTAATGATAATAAATTTTAAGTTCAAAATCTTATACAGTACAGTAACAAATATATTGTTATCTCATGACTTCCCGACGACGGTGATGAATACTCCCTATCCATCGCTCACGATGAATGACTGAGGAATGATTTCGTATAGTCCACTCCGTTTCGTATAGTCCACTCCGTTTCGTATAGTCCACTCCTCCTGGCCTGCTGAATGAATGGAACCGTCCTACCTCGCATATAGGTTGGTCCTGAACCTTCGACTCCTCAATCAGAGTCGAACAGTGAAAACAACGAAATCACAATTGCCTACAGTATCAGAGTTAAACCCAACGAAATTGAGCGACTCCCCAGGACAGCTCAAAACGAAACTGTTAAGTCGTATAATACGCGAGACAATCATAAGCTGTGTTCAAGTACGAATACATGCGCGCACATAAGCTGACTTTATTACACATTAATGTTTTGTTCATAGGATTTACGAGATTATTATAATAACCACTAGTCTGTCTGCGACAAGAATAATTTCACAGGCCAATAAAACCTTGAACGCTTCGCATCTCTTAATGCGTAAAATGTGTGCTTAAATTCAACTGGTATATTTATATACAAAAATGTATTCCGCCTCGGATGCGGGAGGTCGCGGGTTCGAACCCCGGCCGTGTCATACCAAAGACTTATAAAAATGGTATCAACAGTTGTCTAGCTTGGCGCTCAGCATTAAGAGGTTAGTGTTAGGACTGGTCTGCTTGGTGTCAGGATAGTGTGACTCGGTGGGACTTCATGCTACGTGTCTGTAGCATGATGCCCAAGTGCTAGACATCACTAGAAACTGTCACACTACAGACATCGTAGAGATATGACTGAATATTTTTTTAAAGCTACATTAAAAACCCAAATCACACACACACGCACACACACACACACACACACACACACACAGACACACACACACACACACATGTCTAAGCTGGAAAAGATTATATTATTTCCGATATCCTGATGTTTTCTGGAACAGCTAGATTTTCCAGAAATTTAGATTAAATTCCGAAACTTTCAATAGATTTTAATTACACAGTTTTATTGCAAAGAACAGATAACACAAAATAATAAAGTTTAAACTTTTCGCATACCTCTATGAACCGATCCGGTGGCCTAGTAGTTAGAGCGTCTGCCTCGGATGAGGAAGGTCGCGGGTTCGATCCCCGACCGAGTCATACCAAAGACTTACAAAAATGGTACTAACAGGTGTCTCACTGGGCTTTCAACATTAAGAGGTTAGTGTTAGGACTGGTCGGCCTGGTGTCAGGATGATGTGATTGGGTGGGACATCATACTATATTTCACACACCTACCTACCTCTAAAAGTGGAGAGTCTTCTAACAAGGCTCCAATGGATTGTTACCATACAAAAATATAGCACTATAAGTATTCTGGTCTTGGTCAAATCACGGCCAGAGAGCATGTGGTAAACGGGCCCCCACCTGGTCAAATCACGGCCAGACAGGACGTAGTAAACGGTCCCCACTTCCGGAGCATTGTACGTGCTGCAGTAAGTTAACAAAACTTTCTACTTTCAAATAGCCAACGTTAAAAGATACAACATGGGTAATGTTGCGCGCGTGAACGAAATCCGATCTACATTTACTTTCACACACATGCACCATTATGCACACAACTCCGTGACGATAGCTCCACCCCACCCCACCCCACACCACCCCATAAGTATTAGAACATCAAATTCATTCGGATATTTGGAATTATCTTTCCATTTTGCCAGTGTCTTTAAGTTTCCCCCAAACCAGGCTTAAAGCTAAAACCAATTTATATACCGTAATAAGGTTGAAACAAAGCCGTCTCCGATCCACAAACCCACATCTTCACCTAAATTCAGAAGGCCCCGGGTGGCGGAGTTGTTTCATGCGCTCGACTGAACAGATAACAAACATCTCACCTCTATCCGCGTGGGTTCGAGTCCAACGTATGTATGTGAGAAAGCTTGCCATTAGCTTCCCATTGGTCGCTGGTTCTTCGTTGGATTTTTCTATGTTCTTCTTCCACCATATATACTAGCCGATATATATAACCTATTATGTGCTGAAAAATGGCGCTAAACCCAAAACAACAACAACAACCTAAATTCAGCAAATGATTTTAATCCTAGATCATCCGATTAATTCAAAAAGGTATGAGTGAAAAATTATTAATGATTCAGAATGAAGCATAATACAGAGTAGTCTTAAGCAAATACAATATTAAGTAATTACAAACTTCATTACTTCCTCATGTCTTAGTATCCAAGTTGTAATCATAATAAGTTGCCTTAACGCCTATAGAGACCAACATTACTTTATACCCAAACACTAATGTCGCCTGTACGCTCACATAAAGTTCCTAACCTTCAATTTAATATATGAGGTAAACAAGAAATATACTACCAAGAGATTCGTGAATAGTATATTGTACATACACACGTTTTATATTACCAAGAGATTCGTGAACAGTATATTGTACACAAGCACGTTTTATATTACCAAGAGAACCGTGAACAGTACTTTGTACACACGCCTGTCTTCTGTGATGGCACTCGTAGAGCATGGTTGAGTCTGATGATATTGATCAACGGGTCTCAAGGAACTTTGGTCAAGGTATGCAGCCATGAACTAAACTTACTATGCAAAAACTATTTATGTACCATGATCTTGACGTTCAACGTATAGACCCTATGATCTATAAAATATTGATCAGCTAGCCTACTAAAATACAAATTGTTATTGTGCAAGACTTTTTTAAAATTCACAATGACCTCTGATTCTTTGATCTTCTTTTAACGCCAATACCAACATTACACAAAAAGTGGTCAAGGTATTTGGTCTAGAACTGAAAAAAGTATGGGAAAACACTTTTCTTTCAGTCTCAATGACTTTAACCTTTCATCTTTTGACCCAAAAAATAACAGGCATCTTTCTTACACAAAGTGTAAACCATCAATGAGCAATCCGAATGGCAAACGATCAAGTAACTTACTCAACAAGAAAACTTATTATGCAAACCCACGTTTACTTCAGTCAAAATTATCTTGACCTTTGATCTGTTCGCTCCAAATCAATTGAATTTTCTCTTACCTTCAGTTCAAGCCCAAGGTAAACTTTATTACTTAAGGTAATTGGTCTAAGACTAGTGTTATGCAAAGATAATTTATTCTTCATTCAGTCCCGTTGACCTTAAACCGTTAAAGTTTTTGTCCCAAAATCAGCAACCTGTTTACCCTAAGTACAAGACATCCTTGTAGGTCCGTGATGTAGAATTAATGTTATTGAGAAGTAAGCATTTGTTTTCTTTCAGTCACAGTAATCTTGATATTTGGTATTGGAAATACTCAATCGACCGCCTTTTACTTTACTCCGTTTAAACGAAAAACGGTGCAAACCTAATTTTAATGTGCGGAACAAAACAGTTAAGATGCGGACTGTTGGACGGAAAATGACATAACAATCTATGCTCTGTATATTGGCCGGTGTAACAGCGTGTTAAAAAGTTAGTTTTGCAATAAATAACATTTCTTGTGTGCGGGATTTTATGTAGAGACCAAAAGGTAATACAAGTCCCAAATGGAATGGGAGAGGCAAGTATCGTGCCTGATGGATAAATCTCATTGGAATACTGTCTAGCAACATGGACAGCACTTTGTCATGACGGTCTAGCTCTTATTCAAACAAAATGTTTCTTTTATAAAATTAAAAATATTGTTCGACCTGAGCCCTCTGTACGGACCCGGGACCCGGAGATGTATCCCTGGTTGCCCCCCCCCCCCCTCCCTTTGTCGGCCCTGGGTCTAATTTTTTCATCTCTGAAAAAAGAAAACTATACATTACACAGACACCATCAGCAGTGTTAAACCTACAAGTAAAGGGTTTGACTACGCGTGCGGCCACAGTCCAGTGTCAGTAGTAAAATATTAATAATAATCTACAAAAAGAATGCTATATAAAAGGCTGGATAACCTTGAAGTTTCAGTTATTTTAATAGCCAGCAAGGAACCAAACCTTCCTTTTCTGCATTACAGGATGTCAGCAACCATCGTCCTTTTTGGACATAACAAAATACCTAATACAATATTTCTACTATGTCAAGCCCAGTGGCTTTGTAAAATGTTTTAAAGGATTAAGTGAATTTTTCATTGGATAAATACAATAAAATCTGGCTTGGCTTAATTAATAATTTAAGTCTGAAAGACTGAAGTCGGTATTGAGTAAAATGAACTTTTGTGAAAATGCCTATTTTCTTGTTAATTCCTACAATACTGTCCTTTTTGTAAGTCACATAGAAATAGTTTTACCTGTAACCAACATACCTTTTGCAAATAGCCATGGACAATGCCATGTTACATGGTTGGAAATCGTTATACCTGTATACATGTGAAACACACGAAAAGTAAATTTCCTTTACCTGACAAGAACAAGAAAAAGAAAGAAATGGGAAATGTTTTTCATCATTAATTAGTAAGATTAGCTATCAAGTACTTAATTTACCGTAAATGTATGTATCTTTATCAAGTAGCGCTTGCCACATAGTTGGGGCTGGCATGCACTTTAAAAAAAAATCTTTTAGCATGAAAGAAACAGAAAACTTACAATCTTCTTTATTATATGAACCTGGGACAGAAGTCTCATTAAATGCATTCTTGCAGCTTCTAGAATTAATGGATACGAAGGCCGACAACCCATATATGTACATTCGATTCCGTCAAAAAATGTCATTCATATTAATTAAAATAATGCCAGGACGATGTCACGTGGTACCGTCTCAGCAATCCAGCTGATTCTGGAAATCCAAGTTTATGACACATCTCCGACTTCCATGATAAAAATGGTTACATCAGTATTTTAGCTATACATTTATAGATTGATGCAGCTCGCCTTGAAAAATTTCTCATATATAGGTGCAAACCATTTGTTTTCACGTGCATTATTATTTACATGCTTTTTTTTAACGTGGTCTATGGTCGAGTAGTATAGTTGTGGTTCATTTAAATTTTACATTTGTAATACTTAAAGTCTTGGACATGAAATGATCATGCGTAAAGCGATACATCCGGTAAGCTCAAAGGCGTTTCAGATTAAAATACTAAAATTCAAAAAGCATCATTCTGCAAAAGTTGTCAAATTTAAGCAAGAATAATTGATTGAAGGAATGTAGATCAAAAATAAAGGTAAAGCAGAATAAAGTTAAATTATAAAAGGATTGATACATGATGGCAAGAGCAACATTTGTAGAATTTTCTCTATCTTATTGACAGGGATTTTCATTATCTTATGAAAAGAAAACCAACAACAAACAAATATCATAATCTAAGACTCCTAAACGTTCATTTTTAAGACAAAGGTACAACTAATATCGTCTATAATAATTTGTTTCTGAATAGATCATTTAGCTAGTTTAATTTTTTTGTAGTGATGATATGAAGGTACATGCTTGGGATTAGAATCTGTCATGTAAAAGTTGACCGCAATCAAAGCATATTTTAATAACTATATATTCACGTGTTTAAATTAAATGCTTGAAAATGATAAAATATATACAGATTAAATAAAAAACACATCACTTAAGAAATGTCTTTGTCCGTTGTGTGTGCATGTGTGTGTGTGTGTGTGTAAGATTGATTGATTGATTGATTGATATTCTTTTATTCTTCCATTTTCTGAAGATTTTAAGACAAAAAAGAAATGCAATTAAATACATAGAATAAAAAAATAGTGGATTCGTTACTTATTGAATTATTTCCAATAGCAAACGAATAAATAAATTAAAATCATTACTAAACTATATATATATATATATATATATATATATATATATATATATATATATATATATATATATATATATACGATAGAACATTTGAAAATGTAACCTCACAACAAAAATAGTTAGTTTCCTTATGTTATGTTTGAGTTCTCTATTGAATTGAATATATAATATCCTTTATCTTATTGAAATACTTGGTAGACAGTCTGATCATATTTATCCATGCCTCAAATTCTAAACGTTCTGATATATCATTTAAACCACCAAGTAATATAATCAGTAAAACATCATCGATCTGATCACAGAAATCACGGTAAATCACTGGAGGCATATACGAAAATAAAATTTCCATCAAGTGGTTTATGTCGTCTAAGGTTAAGGCACAATTCATGGAAATGTGCAAAATACGGTTATGGCTCATTTTGCCACATAGGGGACACAGTCCAGGTCTTGCTTGCATTCCTCCAATACGAATTAATGTCCCATATTCCATTTTTCTGCTTGGGTCAGTGTAAACTATTTTCCAAAAATGATGTATTTTAGTCCTGGATTAATTTTTTAATAATCTACCGAATCCCTCTGATGGATTTCTGATACTCATTTCATGTTTTCTCTCCTCAAATATCTATATTATTGCCCTAATTAAGTTTTTTCCATGTTATTTTGTCTGGAAATTTTCCAGTGAAAATAAAGTCCTTTAGATAGTCTTCTAAATCATACTTTTTGAGTACAGTATTTATATCTTATATAAAAGAGTTGTAGCTATGTTGGGGGTCAAAAATCAAATTTCCAACAGCCCAGAGGAAAACCTTTTTAGCAGTTAAGTTTGCTGATGTTCTACACATGCGACCAAGGAATACGAGTTTTTGCTTATCTATGCGAGCTTCCATTGATATCATCCCCAAGCATGATGTCGTAGATCCAATAGGCGATCTTTGAGGGAAACCTTGTACTCTCCGGACGAAATATCGTTGTATTTTCTCCATTGATTCAATGCCCTGATATGACATATTAAACCAGAGTTCTGAGACATACAAAGCAGACGGCAATTTAACTCTTTCCCAGACTTTCACAGAAACTATAGGATTCATTCCATTTGCATTTAATCCAATTGAGTATAGTGAGTTTGTTACACGTTTAGCTTTATCGTAGGAATAGACTATACGATCATTAGTTTTCATTGATTGTGAAAAGGTCACTCATGCATATTTCACTTTTTTTGCTCTAGGAATATTCTGTGATCCCAGAGTAATTCCATTTGATGAATACACTTCATTTTTTTTATTAAATATCATCCAATTACTCTTGTCAGAGTTATATTTCAATTTCCACTTCTATGCATACTGATAAGCTGTATTCACAAGTATTTGCAATGCATTCAGCGTATAGCTTAATAGAGTAGTGTCGTCTGCCAAAAGCATGCCAGGTATGTTCATCTGATTCACTGTTATCCCACAATTAGTCATTACTAGTTCATTCAATAGGTCATTTATGTACACGAGAAAAAAAAAATCCGACATTACACGCCCTTGACCAACACCTCTCCGTAATGGAAATGTGTTCGATATACATCCTCAACACGCTACACAGGCACTTGACTGTGTGTAGGAATGGGCAATTATTCTCCATATTTTTGCATTAATTCCTAATATTTTTAGTTTTTTTAGTAGTCCACAATGCCACAGTCTATCGAATGCCTTTTCATTATCCAGAAAAACAGCATATACATTAGAGTTATGATTATTAAAGTACATCAAACATTCTTGAAGAGTAAATGCAGCGGAGATAGCTCCAGCCTCCTTACGAAATCCAAACTGATAAGGATGTGGAAAGCTTATTTTGTCTAAACACTTTTGAATTCTGGTCATCAATATTTTTTCAAACAATTTTCCCAGACAAGATGTCAATGTTATACCACGATAACTCACGTGATCCTTTTTATCTTTACTATTTTGTTTGTATATCGGTATAATCATCCCACATCTATATACATTAAGCAAATACTCATACTGGATCATGTAATTAAATAGGGCAGTTAAATGTCTGATTAAATATTTCCCACCATATTTTAAGTGCTCATTCGATACGCAATCAATGCCTGGTGATTTTTTTGTGTTTAGAGACTTGATATGCTGCAACACTTCTTCCTCTGTAATATTATTACATTTTATGTTCTCAGTCTCTAGTTTGCTTTCTTCGTACATATTCTTCATTTTGAACAATCATTATGTTCCTCATCTGCTGAACTACTTAATTCAGAAAAATATAGTTTCCATAGATTGACACATTCATCCAAATTATTAAATTCTACTCCTCGAAATGCAATATTACCAATGTCCGATTTACCTTTCCTATTTTCCCGTATGACTGCATAGAATTCGTCTATTCCCATTTCTGCACTCTTTTCTATCTCTTCAAATATGCACTCTTTATTTACCTTTTTCTCTAGCCTATGTTTCTTTCTAAACTTTCTTTTCACGTCCTTGTATTCTCTTTTGATGTTACACTCTGTGCTTTTATTTTTTTTCCTGCTTCGATCCATTTCTTCGCGCTTTTCTCATATTCCGATGTAATTTTTCAAGCCCACTTTCCTTCCAATATGTTTTCAAATGCGATTTGAATTCGGACTTTGGAATATATCTGTCTGATGCAGTTATTACACTCTTAGTTATCAATTCATTATATTTCTCTATATCTTCTACTTTTTTACACTCATATGTGAAATTCAAGAATGCACTAACATCAGATTTATACATGCTCATTTCTAATGGATTTGCCAAGTTCCATTTCATTCTTGGAGATACACATGTCTTTTTATTTTCCTTCAATATATCTTTTGCAAGTGCCGCTGTAATAGGTAAGTGATCCGATATTGTGAAATCAATTTTGTCATTTACTATGTGTCTTTTTACAGCACCTCTGATTATTTCAGGTATTAATATATAATCAAGTGTGGACGTTCGTGACACGTCTTTTGATATATAAGTGATGTAATGTTCATGTGGTTTTATCACCAAGGTAGGAACTATGTTTCTCTATTCTATTCTTTTTTTTTGAGAGCAAGATCTCTTCTTGATGGATTTTTACACACAAGATCTGCATTCATGTCGCCTATAATTATATATATATATATATATATATATATATATATATATATATATATATATATATATATATATATATATATATATATATATTTTCAGCAGAATACCTATCATACATATCAAAAACATTTTCACAAAATATGTCATATGCATCATCAGTTCTAGTTGTCGAGGGAAAGTAGGTTGCAATCAAAATTATAGGTTCCAACTCTCTCACTAAGACTTTCACCGCCATAATATTTGGGAACTCATTTTGTAAGGTGCTTACTTTGCATAGTGATGATCTACAAAATACAGCAACCCCGCCACTGCCTCTATAGCATTGTTGTATCTCTTCAGTAGGTAGCGCAACTACTTTGAAATCATCATGTAATTTATCTAAATACGTTAGATTCTTTGTACAAAGCCAATGCTCAGTGATAACAAATAGATCTGTGTCTGGTAACAATTCAAGTGGTTTCTGCGCGCTAAACATTATGCTACGTACATTCCATGTTGAAATAATGAGCATAATTATAATTAAGAAGAAATTACTAGTCATACGGCTATGCTCATTAGGAATATATTTTGTATTTCTCATGCGTTTCATCAAGTGGGTAGCCTTCTCTCCATTTTCTGTTTGTTATCCATTCCCTACATTTTATTCCAGAACTCCAAAATGATTCATTATTCATCATCAGTTCAAAATCTTTATCCAGTACATTTAGTCGAAATGTATATATATATTTGATCCATCCCAATGGGTCGTTCTTTTATGAGGCGGACGAATGTTACTGTCACACCTTCCTCCTTGCACTGAGCAGCGATAGCTGTCTTTACTACATCTATATTTTTTCTAGATTTGACATTTGACAGCAGAATGCGTCTTATTTTATTTCTTGCGACTGGTTCAAACACATCTGATTCTATATTCCTTTGATTGGGTCTGGTAATAATTGTCTCAGTATGTCTATACGATGTATCTTTTTTATTGTGTCTCTCCTGGTCATTCGGAAGCATTCTTTGATCATTTGGTGATTTGGTGTGCCCTATTTGAGCTTTATTATTATTATTATGTGTGTGTGTGTGTGTGAGAGAGAGAGAGAGAGAGAGAGAGAGAGCTATTTACTATACAAGTCCCAAACCCTGTGGTAGAGACGGTTATTTTCTGTACAAGTCCCAAGACCTGTAGAGAGAGTTCCCGGCTCCCTTGAAAGAGGGTGTCACTCATAACGGTGTAAATATTGCTACATCTGTGGAATATGGCAAGCAGAGGGACTTCGGGATCGACTGTAACGATAAAAGCCTCTTTGAGATTCCGACAAGCGGACTGAATTTATTGAAATACGCAACATATAAAATTACATTCCAATATCAATCTACATAAACTTAAATTCCGGATATAAGAGATACATATAAAACTACGACATTCTTTCACTTACCAACATCATACATTTTTATAATTTCTGCCTTTTAGAATATAATACAGATAATTAAATATCGAATAAATTCCCGAAAGCTAAAGAATCTAAAATTCAATATTTCAGATTAATGCCACAATCATTTAATAGAAATGTATTTTACTGAATTTAATCTAAAATGTCAACATATTAAACTATATTATTTAGAGAGTATTTTATTTCTGAATTAACTATTACTGAGTACGAAGCTGGTAGCGAAAGTAGTTTTTGACTATAATCAATAATATAATTACAAGTAAGTATAAGCCCTTCAAACAATTAAGCTTTCCATTACATTATATTAAATAATAATAAAGAAATATTAAAATAATCCAATATTGCAACGCACCGATATTAGATTAACATCTTAACACTAAAAATCCTTATACTATATGAAAAAAACTGTACATAGACGATACTCTTACCTGTAACGATATAAGCCTCTTTGAGATTCCGACGAGCGCATTTCATACACAATTTCTTAGGACGCAGGCAAATATGGTTACAAGTCTAGTTCTTGAGTTTTACCAGAATCTCAAAGTCAGGCTTCATTAGTAGTGAAGGGGGGCACTTTACGGACAATGGGAATTAGCATTAAAAACACCCCTGGGTCAGATTACGGACAATGGAAATTTAACATGGCGAAAAATCGTGGGTCAGATTACGGACAAGGGGAATTAACATGGCAAAAAATCGTGGGTCAGATTACGGACAAGGGGAATTAACATGGCAAAAAATCGTGGGTCACTTTACGGACAAGGGGAATTTAACATGGCGATAAATCGTGGGTCACTCTACGGACAAGGGGAATTTAACATAGGAATTTTTTTAAAATTTTTTTTAAAAAAAGGGGTAGGCAATTCAAAGACTATCTCTTTTCGAGAAATATGGCTGGCCCTGAAAAGGGCCTTTGGGTTTTCTTCTAATTTCTTCTTTTCCTCCACCAACTTCTTATTTTATCTCCAACACTATTTCTCTTCTTTTTTTTTCTCCTTCTCTTCTTTCTTCTCTTCCTCCTCTTCTTCTTTCTTCCTCTTCTCATTTTCCTCTTCTTTTTCAATTTTTTCGTTCCATGTTCTTATTCTTATCTTTTCCTCTTCATCCTCCTTCTCCTCCTTTATCTCTTTCATGACACCACTAATCTTGTCCTTTGCTTTTCTTAAATTGTTAATTTCCATCTTTACACGATGGGGACTATAGGAATAATGGTCTTCAACGAGTCTTATTAGCATCTGTTCCATTATTCCTAAGTTGTCTAAAACGTCTTGCAAGGTTTGTATTTTGTCGATTTGGTTTGACGCCATCTTCTTTTTATTCTTTGCAGAATGGTTTGAACGACGAATACTGTGGGTTCTTATACGAAAAGCGCGTACGTGAAGGAAAACATCCCCCTAAAACATAAAATGGATCTTACCTAGATGATGACCAAACATCGCGCGGACGTGAAGGAAAACATCCCCCTACTTTCTCATTTCATATAATATAACCCTAACTATACTCTCCACATTTGCTAAGAAACCCATAATCTACTATTCACTCAAACATACCTGAGCTCTTACAAACACACAAACACACAAACACATACACTTCCACTATTATTAAAGAGTTAGTGTTTATTTTCACACTACTCTACCTACACACATTGGCAAATTAATAGTTATTTCTTTTCTAGAGTATTGGGTAGCCCTGAAAAGGGCTGTTTTTTGAACTCCTGATGCACCTATCTAATGGTTGCACCTTCCTGGCCTGGCGCCGCACACGCATCTTCTTCCCCAGTCTTCTTTCACCTTTCTTTTGGGGAGCGCAGAGGGAGGATGATTCGCTTCAACACCCCAATCCTCTGTCTCGGGAATATTGAACGACATCCTCTCTTTTCTTTTCTTTTCCTCTTCTTCCCTCTCTCTTCTCTCCTCCTCCTCTTCCTTCTTTACTCTTGCTTCTTCTACTATAGCCTCTGCTGATAGTTCGTTTACTATCCGCCTGGCATATTCCAGGTGCATCTGGAGTTCTAACAGTTTCACTATTCTGCTAGTCATTCTTCTGGCTGTCTTGATCAATCAACAAGGGTAGCTGGACTGCCGAACGAGTTTCAATTTATACTGAAAGCGCGGACGTGAAGGAAAACATCCCCTAAAAACATAAAATTCATCTTACCTAGATCATGACCAAAAAACAACAACAACGCGCGGACCTAAAAGAAACACTCACTCACTTTTTTATGCTACCCATCACTATTGTAAAATTTTTATAAATCACTTCAATAGACTATCCACATACGCAAAGCAATCCAATCTAACCCAAAATATATACCTCTAACAGCCAAAAAAAACTAACATCATTTTAATCTACTATCCACACCAACCTATTTTTTTCACTTACAAACACAATCACACAAACACATACCCTCACATTTTTTTAAGAAAGAGTTAGTGTTTATTTTCACACTACTCTACCTACACACACTGGCAAATCGATCGTTATTTCTTTTCTAGAGTATTGGGTAGCCCTGAAAAGGGCTGTTTTTTTGTTTTGCTATGGCATTCTTTTTTTAGTTTCTAAGAATGCGATGTCCTCTGAGGATAGACTTTCTGGCGATAGGTCTGCTTCTTCGGAAAGAGAAGAAGAATTCTTTGGTGTCGATACGACAATCGACAAAGCCTCTGTCAGCTTCAGGTTGCTGCTGCTGCTGTTGCTGTTGTTGCTGCTGTTGCTGCTGTCTCTGAAGTCTGTACTTCTCTGTCCATTCTTCTTTCTCCCTGTTCATTTCTTCTCTGAAGAGCTCTTCTATCAGGTCTTCAGTGATTTTTAACATTCTCACATTCTCTATTTCTTCTGGCTTCGGTATCAGACTGTGTCTGACCCTATGCAAATTCACGTAGGCTTCGTTGAGCTTAGCTAGTTTGGAGCACATCTTCGTAGGAGGATGAGTCGACAATGGATGGTTAGACTGGGAACAAACCGGTTCTTAAAGTCAAAGCGCGGACGTGAAGGAAAACATCCCCCACACGGTTTTTCGAGCCGTAACGTTCATTGAGTGTCATGAGAGGGATAGTAAGAAATGAAAGAGCATCAATTCAACATTCTTATAGCTAAACAAACCACAAAGGCATTTTTTTCAAAACACAACATTTTTTATTCAAAAATCACTTAACACTAAACAACAACATTTCTAACATTTTTTAACAATAATCCAACACTATAACATCAAACAATTTTTTTCAAAACACAAACATTTTTTTCTCAATAGACAATCTACTTTGAACAGGGCTGACAACGTTGTGATTTCCACTGTTGGAAATCATTAGGCCATTGATGGACACTACGTTTCCTAGCTTGAGACAAAAGATAAGCATAATGGTCACAAAACCATCGATCTACTTTCACATCGTTTCTAGCAGAAGAACGAGGATCGAAATGAGTCACTAAATGTTCTAAGGAATAGCCCAGGCTGCGATGATGCAGAAAATACACACAGTACTGTCCACACACCAAGGAATTTGTGCCTTGTAATTTCACGTTATTGAATCGGGTGGTTTGAGCATTTCTTCTCATAAAGTCGATGATATCGTCTTCCAAAGGGGGCAATCCGTACGAATCGAAATATTCCACACATCCTTCTTGAGGAAAGTAGACGGCTACCCAGTGGGTTCCTGGGAGATGACTGTCGTCCGTGTTGATCACGAAAGCTTGATGGTCTTTAGGTTTGCGATGAGGGAGTTCATCTTTAGCACAGACGACAGGATTCCAAGAAGCTGTATAAGAACTGTGGTTCAAAAGGTAATAAAGTTCCCAGGTATCCATTGATTTGTGTGTGTTTTTCTCTTCTTCTTCACAGGTAATAATAAGTCGTCAATTCGATCCTGACTTTTTGCTTGAAAATGTCTGACGAATAAACGGTTATTCGTTCTGTTTCCTCACTCTGATTCAGGAGAGCTTCGATACGATGGATCTCTTGAGTGGTTAATGGTGGACAAGAATGTTCACGCAAGTCTTTATACCACTGGTGCAACACGTCTTTGTTCGAGATGAGACTCCAAGCTTCATCCAGATACTCGTCCAATTTTTCTTCTTGACTCAACATCAGGCATTTATCGTGTTGAATTTGACTGGGATGATCGTTTTGACATCCATAGCAATTTTTCTTGATCAATTCCGTCATTTTGTCGACCAAGTGTTTGGCAAAACAGGAGACTAAATGGGCTTCTTGTTCTGGCCATCTTGACTTCATCATGATCACTTCTTCTTTTTCCACGGTCTCCTCACATTCCATCTCCAAAGTTTCTCCACTAGGTAAAGAGGGATAACAATCTTCCATGGTTTCTAGTAATCTAGAATGACTTCTCTCAAACTGTTGATTTCTATGGTATTATCGAATTCTGCATACAGGATGACGTTCAACGTTGGATTAGCAGTAGCGGGGTCTGGTTGGCTTGCAAACTGAATTTCCACACGAATCTGGCCGGATTTTATAGGGTGGAAATGTCCCTCGTCGCTGCCTTGGTCTGGAGTGAAATCGAAAGCCCACAAAGCGTAGCCTCCTGCATAATCGTCGTACGTAATGCCGTGACTGGTATTGGTTCCTAACTGTCCCGTGGCTTCGTACAGGGACAAGTACGATCTCAAGTAATTCTTCTTTTTAAAGTCAGGTTCGAAAGGTCGGGTACACAAGGTCTTGCCATCGCGACTGACTTCGATCTTGGTCACGTCAAAGTGTTTAAAGTTGAACGGATTTTTATTGATAGCTCCGTTGAAGGCTTCATTCTCGACGATACCAAGGATTAAACGTTTGGGTAGCTGTCCTTGGAACAGATGATCTTCGATCATGGATCGCTGTCCCTTGGGAATGGTGAAAGTTTTCACTTCCACGCGTCGTATGGGATACTTGGCAGTTGTTCTGCTCAACGTCTGACTGATGTCGTTTCCCACTTTAGGTAACACTTCCACACGGCGTACGTAGAGTCTGGCTTCTAGGATTTTGGTTTTGTACTCGTCAGCATTAGCCAATAAGTGGAAAGTGGTACTGCTCCGATTCAGTCTCAGGCGGACATCCACTCCGTTCAGCAAATACTTTTCTTGCAACCACATGTCCAAATGCAAACGATCCATCAGTTCTAAACTCTGTCCATCTTTGATTCTGTTTCTTCGTTCTGTAAATCCCCCATTGTATGGTTTATCTTTTTTAGTTGTATCAATTTCGAAATTTTCAAACTCGTTAGCATCGTCAGCTTCCCATACCACACAGGCATTGAGATGAGTGTTCTTGGCGTCTATTCCGTACGTCAAGAGATTTTCCAGGTAGGCACGATAAGGGTAAGTATCCATGCTGCTGCTGACCAGTTTGTTATTCAAGTACAGGTCCACTCCACTGAACAAGGAATGCATGAAATTGTTGACGAGAGTTACCGGCTCAGTGTCTATATCACCTCCAGTCTTATCTTGAACTTGGACTTTCAGGTACAAGTAACTGCTATTCAAATCGATGTAATCTTCGGGCTGTCCTTTGATTTCAAACTCGATGGGAGCGGAATCGGCCAATGAGGAGACGGGGTGAAATTCCACCCATTGGGATTCTTGCATGGTCATCATGGTGGGGGGCATGGCAAACAGATCCAGTTCCGTCTTGGAACAAGCGCAAGACTCTCGGTGCATCATTTTTTCTCTGTGTTTCAATAATCGAAAACGTCTAAGTCTCGAACGGTTCTTCTTTTCTTGGCCTTTCTAGCTTGAAGTCTGGTGAAAGGGTGTTTTCTTCGTCGTCTCTTTCTGCCTTGTCCTTGCTGAATGCCTGACTCGGTAGCGTGCAGGGCATTTATAGGTGTGTCTCGTCGGCCCAAAATGTCTTTACCCGTTTGTAGCAAGACATTTTTGCCTGCCCTCATGAAGGCTTCTTTAGGATTTTGTTTGTCGATGATGACATTTTGGAGAAATTCTTTGCCTTACGTCAGTGCCGCATCTTTCAAGGCGTGCAATCCGCGTGTCACCATCGGTTTCAAGACTGGGGCCACCGAACGAAAGGCTGATTTTAACATATCTCCTAAACCGTGTCCTCGCTGTCGAGCAACCCCTCGGTACACTGGATACATGACTTACGAGTCGTGAGAGAACCGTTTTCGAAAATGGAGTTTCACCGTGACTTTTCCTTTGGTGAATGGAATATTTTGTCCCAAATCTCCTTTTATAGCAATGTTGACCGTGTCCAAATAGGACTTGCTGACAGGCAAATAGTGAGGATGTACAAATTCGCGGTGGACGTGATAAGTGTTTCCACCTTCCTGGTCACTGGTCGTGGCACTATCCACTTTGAAAGGAATGACACGCAGTAACGGCACGGAGGTGTGTCCCACCACGTTGTACTCCACCACATCGGAGTACACGAGGATCAAATTCAGTCCTTGGTTCAGTTCTACAGGGAATCGAAAAAACTTGTAAAATTCCGTATTGCTGTTGATCTTCGGTTTAAAATTTGGAGCCATTTTTGTGTCTCCACCTAAAATGTCAAACAAGTTACGATTAAAACTGATGGACAACGTTTGGGTGTCCTGAAATTTCATCAGTAAGCGACGAGCCATTTTATGGTGTTCCAGGGTGACACTTTTTTTGATTCTGTTCAGGACTTTGCCAAAGGCTAACTCAAACCTGGAAGCAATGGTGTCCGCCAAATGTTGGCCACTAAAATAAAACCCTGCCGGAATTTTCAAGGTGTAGATATTGAAGAGTGGATTCTTGGATGGTCTTGTGTCCTCTGAAAACCCGATTTCATTTATGGTTTGTTGCAATTGTTGGTTCAGGATTTCGACCTCAAAAGTGTTTTGCTTTTCAGTGATGTTTTGGATTTGTGTAGGGTGAATCATTTCTACCAAAGCCACTTCCCAATGGGCTTCGTGATCTAACTGGATGGCCTGAGGCAATTTGGCCGTGTAACAGCACAACGTGTTGTTGGGAAACACCTCCATGGAACTGTCACTGGGTAAGGTTAAGTAAAATTGGTTTTGGTGACTCATAATTCCAGAGTTCTGTGGCTGTCCGAGGGGTTACTGGACGTCAGAGGAGTGTCTCCGCTCAAAATGGGGTTATTGTTGTTGTTGGAGTGGTGACTGGCACTGGCACTGGACACAAAGTTCCCGTGGTTCCCGTTGGAAGAGAATTTCAGGGAGGGATTGGGAAGCAGGTAACCGATGCAACTGCTCAATAAAATGGTCCACAATTGTTTGTCTCCTTGTTGCAAACTCAGATTGGCGATGGCTGCCCCGATGACGCAATACACCACGAAGATTTGGCAGAAAAAGACGATTTGCGTTTTAGGCACACGTTCTCCGCACCACACCCACAAGGGTTGTTTTTGTAAATCTTGCACAGAAGAACTAGGGGAAGAAGGAGTGGTCGACGTAGCTGCGTCTGCTGTGTGAAAGGGCATGATGGTCACTTCTTCTTTTTATAGTCGATGACTTGCGAAGCGTCGATCCAAGAATCGAAACTGGGTGGATATCCTTTCCAACGTACTTTGACTTCTTTGACACGTCGTTTGCCCACTTTACGGGTTCTGCGTTCGAGAATGCTTTCGATGTCGTACACGTCGTCTTCTTTTTTGGTGACACGTTGTAACTCGGGCAAATAAAACGTTCCTTTGAGTACTTCTCCGTTCATGTCTTCCAATTTATAGACGGCAGGATGACGGCCATGCACTCGTCCAGTGACGCGAAACAGTTCGGTCGTCCAGTTAGGTAAGTAAACTTTGTCGAAAGTGCGTTTGGTTTTGCCAATGCGCACCCAATCTCCTACGGTCAACTCTCCACTTTTCCTGGGGACAGCCCTCGTCGGGGACGTACCGAACAGACGCTCAAACACCAGCACTTCGTTGTCGGGAGTCACGTCTTGCGGGGCACGTCCGATGCTTCGATGGTAAGATTGGTTGTACGCTTGCACCAGGTGCGGTAAGATGTCGATGTACTTCAGAGTGTGGTGATGCGTAAAATATTTCCACATGCGTTCTTTCAAAGTGCGTTGAAAACGTTCCACGATGCTGGCTTTGGTTTCGGGATTCTCGGTGGTAAAAAAATGAATGTCACGTTTCTTTAATTCTTTTTGGAAAGCTTGGTTCAAAAATTCGGTGCCTTTGTCCGTTTGCCATCGAAGAGGGCGACGACCGCTTTGTTTCAACACCCGTTGCAGGGCTCGCACTAACTCGCTGCTCGATTTGGAAGTCAAGGGCACGACCCAGGCAAATTTGGAAAAGACGTCGATGACACAAAACAAATATTTGTAACCACGATTGTAGCTGGCCAAATGAGAGACATCGGCTAAATCGGCTTGCCATTGATGATCGATGCCTTCCACTCGGGTGCGACTTCTGGCAAACTTGCGTCGAATGGGTTTGTGTAAAGTGTAGGTAGCTTGTTCTTGTAACCATCGTTGCACTTGAGGTAAACGGAGACTTTTCAGTCGCGTTTTGGCAGCACGATACAATTTTTGAACTCCTGCGTAACCTGCAGGATGCGAGGGATCGTAGTAAATGCTGGCTAAGACTTTTTCCATTTTGTGTGTTGGTGTGTTAATAAGTCACCCACTCTTCGGTGATGCTACTTTGGGTGGGTCGAAAGGGTGGTTTGGAAACGGATTTACGTGTCCGATGGGCTACGGGAGTAGAAGTCGAAGGTAGTGGTGGAGGTGGAGGTGGCAATGGAATGGCTTTGGTTTTCTTTTCTTTTTTCGCTTCTGGTTTCCCTTCTTTCTTTTTCACTTCTGTCGAAGGAGGCGTGGACATCATCTTTTTAACCCAAGCTTTCATTTCTTCTCGTTGGGGTGTGGGGGACGGGGTCAACAAGGATGCTGCAATCTTACTCGAAATGGGAGCTGCTGACGGTGTTTGAAACACTTCGCGCGTCTCTTCTTCCTCAGGTCTTTGTGGGGTAGCATCTCTGGTGACGGTTGGGGATGACAGTAGTGGTGGTGGTGGTAATGATGATGATGGTGCTGGACTTTTCATCAAGGTCTTAAAATCTTTCAGAGTGGGTAAAACTGTTTCGTCTAAAGCTTTCTGGTGAAAGAGTTGCAGTCTTTGCAAGAGTTGACCGTACTTTTGCGATTTTTCTGTTTCGGACAAATCTTGGCGATCCATCAAGGACTGCAATTCGTGTTGTAACTGGGACATCTCGCTCAAATTGGGATTGGGAGGTAAATGCGGGGTGCGTTGTTCTTGCCACCGATGGTATTCCATCCATCGTTTGTAAGGCACTAAAGCTGGTTTTCGTCCTTCCATGGGGTTGTCAGGGGTCAATTCTGAGATCTTGGGACTTCCGAAGGCCTTTTTATCTTGCTCCCATCAGTCCTCCCAACATGGTTCCCAAGACTCCTTTCAGTATGGGGCCTAACAAGAGAGGTAAAATGCCTCCACGTTGGACCAACATCTTCTTTTTTTGACGAATGGGAATTTTCTTTTGAACCATTTTCCGAAGAACGTGACGATGTTTGCCTAAGCATTGTTTCTGGTGTTTGGACAAAGGGATCGTGCCTTTCAAAACGTTCAAACAACATTCGCACACGGTATCGATGACCTCTTTGGAGGCCGTTTGAATGAGTTTTTTTCGTAGGGGTGGAGAAGCTTTGGACAGGACAGATAACAGGTCCCCATGTTTGGCTAAACGTGGTGGTAGTCCTTTCCTTTTCTTTCCTTGGGGTTTTCTGGAGGGTGACATCTTTGAGTCTTTAGGAGCACCTAAAAACACTGATACCCTACTCGGTCACAGGCCTTTTTTATACTGGAACGCGTCGCCACTGATTGTCTTTACGTTTTATCAGTTTGAGGACAGGCATGACACGTCGTGCAGGGGTACGTAACGGACTAAATCGAGCCAGTTCTTGCTTGGACAAATCCAGTAAACTTTGTAACATGCCCGATCTTTCTTGAACTTTGATTTTGGGAGAAGGTACTTTGTGAGCAGCAGCCACTGCCGCTAAATTGGAAGGTCCTGCCACTGGGGAAGTTCTTTTGGGGGTCATCAACGGAGAAGTTCTTGGTGTGATCAACGTCTCCAAGTACTCTTCAGTTCCTGGTGACATCAACGGAGAAGTGGACAAACGTGAGGCTGCCGGAGACGCTGTGGCAGGTCGTGGCTTGCGAGTGTAAGGTTGCGTCCTGGCCGAAGTGCCTCTCTTGCGACTAGTTTTCTTCTTCTGTGGACTTTTCTTTTTCTGGGGACTTTTTCTCTGTTTCTTTTTCTTGGGGCTTCTTTTCTTTTTCCGGGGTGGTGTCTGGTAAGAGGAGGGTCCCGCCACTGGAGAAGTTATTCTTCTTGGGGACCTGGTCTTTTTCTTTTTCTTCTTGGGGCTTCGTTGGACTTTTGTCTTGGGGATAACTTTGGGGGCATTAGGATCCCATCTTAAGAGTGAGCGAATGATGACCCCTCCTAGAGTACCGCTCCCTCCAGGTTTCAAAATGATTTGTTTTTTGGTTTGAGTGTCGATGCGGGGATCGGCCAGTTGGACCAAAGCGACTTTGTTTCGATCGAAAAAGCGTTGGGTTTGATGAGGAATCTGAATGATTCCTTGGAGTAATTGACGTGCCGTCACCGTGAACCATCGTAAGACTTCTTTGAGACTAGCTTCTAAGACACGGGCTCGTGTTTGTGGATCTTTTTCTCGACTGATGCCATACAAGGCACGAATCAATTTGACGGGAAGATGCGACTGAAGGGACGTCATGTTCACACTGTGTGAGACAGACGAAAAAGGGTCTGAGGTTTTTATAGATTTTTTTATGGGGAGTGAAATGAAGTCGAGGACGGAGACGTGTACAGGACAGGCCCTCCGTCTTGGCACCAGTGGTGAAACAAGTGGGTACGAAATCGCAAATCCTCGGGGGTCGTAGGTTTCAAATCGACGAGTAAATAGGCGTGTGGCGTTTGAGTGGCATCGTCGTACGCCTGAGTCAGCCAAGGCGTTCCTAACTGTTTGGCTAAGACTTGCACTTGCGATTTATCTCGAGGGCTTTTAAACAAGACCACGTAATGCGCATTGAGACTGATGGTGCGATGGGCTTTACTTTGTTGAAACAAATTTTGGGTGATGTAAACGACACTGGCATTACGGTGATGCCCTTTGCGCGTGAACCACAATTTAATTTCTTCTTCGTCTTCTCCTAACATGTCGTCGAAAATGACCAAATGGGTTTGACGGGAGTCAGAGACGATGCCGTCGTCTTCTTTAGGAATGTCTTCCACAAACACGATGGAATCGCCTTGACTTTCTCGCAAAAGGCTGTACGCCGATTGCCACTCTTTGTAACACCACACGATCCGTTGAGGGGGCCGATCGATCAAATGATGTTTATGTTCGATCAAACGTTTGACGAATTCGGTTTTGCCTGAACCGCTAGGTCCAGCAATGAGCATGTTAAAGGGATGGCGAAGATACAAAGCCTCCCAACTGGCACGATCTAAGTGTTCGTCGATGACTTTGACAGTAGAAGAAGAGGGAGCAGAGATAGTAGAGGTAGCCATGGTGTGAGAAATGTCACTTGTGACACGAAAAACAAACAAGACAAGAGTTTATATACTTTTTCAGAACACGTTTATTGAATGTTTTTTTTTCAAACATGAATACGAAAGACAAAAATACATAAAAGCCAAAGGCTTAAGTACAAGAATAAAAGGCACATGATAACGATGAACGTGGAATAAACACAAGTGTCTGTACAACAACCACATGTTTTGGGTAATGTTCTAACCAGTTCAACAGGGGGTAAGGTCACACAAGTGTCCTCCCGAAAGGGTCTTTCAGGCCTGTCCACGACAATCCTGTCCTGGGTGACGGGTTCTTCTGGCACCGTCACTAACACGGGATGAAAAGTAACTTTTTTCCTTGAACAACTCTCGTGCATACTGGGCCACTTCTTGGGTCCAAGCCTCAAAACCCCATTCTTTCCAGGCACGGACATCTGTCCAATGGGGATGTAAGTCACAAGCTACACACACATCGTCATACACGTCTTGGGTAGCTAAAAGTTGACGAATCTTTTTTTTCCTGTTGAGGTCGAGAAGTATCCAGATGAAATCGCAAGGCTTTGAGCAAAAGGAGTTTTTCGTGACCATTTAAGGCCATGAAGGTGGTAAGTACTGATCGTAAAGAGTCCACAAAGAATCGGCTGGTAAACGAAATCCCAGAAAACAAGTCACTAAGACACACACCACTTGTCGTCCCAAATTGAATGGATACAGTTGTTGTAATAATCGATGGTAATGATCCACAGTTTGAATATGGTCATTGAGTTCCTTCCACGGAATCTGTTGGATGACATACGACATAAGTCGTGGCATAGCAGCCTGTTTTTATAGTCTCTTTGTTTCGAAAAGAATACACGTACTTTCTAGCCAGTGATCTTCGTTCTCCAGTTGGGAATGTAAATCTTGCATACTGTAACCGAAACGTCAGAGTTCGATTAGAAGTTTCCTCTTCCGCTAAGTAGATTCCACGTAAAATATGTTGGTAATCCTTTACTTTGTCTTCCTCAATGGGTTGCTCTAGGTGAATCTCGAAGTAACCAAAATGATCAACACGTGAATCATCGGGGGCCTGGAAGTATTGAACAAGGTCTGACCACTGAAACAATTTCTGACGAATCAGTTCTCTTATACCATTCAGGTACCAGTGGTAAAAAATCTGGTGACGTAACGGATGCAATTGTTCTTTACGTTTCACTTGTATTTTCACCAGCTCTCGGTAAATGCGTTCTCTCAACTCCACAGGCAAGCCCAAAATGTACTCTTGTAAAGTATCCATAAGTATATACACTGTTTTTGGAATCGTTGGGTGGTAGCCAATAGCCTCGTTTAACTTTGTGCCTAATGTAATATCCACTCATAATCAGTCTTCTTGTACTTTGGAACAGAGCATAATTTAAAAACGGATGAATCACTTTGAGTTTACGTTTCACTTGTATTTTGACCAGCTCTCGGTAAATGCGTTCTCTCAACTCCACAGGCAAGCCCAAAATGTACTCTTGTAAAGTATCCATAAGTATATACACTGTTTTTGGAATCGTTGGGTGGTAGCCAATAGCCTCGTTTAACTTTGTGCCTAATGTAATATCCACTCATAATCAGTCTTCTTGTACTTTGGAACAGAGCATAATTTAAAAACGGATGAATCACTTTGAGTTTACGTTTCACTTGTATTTTGACCAGCTCTCGGTAAATGCGTTCTCTCAACTCCACAGGCAAAGCACGAATGTTCTCTTGTAAAGTATCCATGAATAGGTCATACTAAATCCTCTTTGGTCTGACACAAGAAATGTACTCTTTGCACAAACATGGTTTCACTTCAGTGTCGAATTTAAATCGTTGAGTCACTAATCTACACATTACAATTCGTTCAGAAGTTTCCTCTTTCACCAAGTTGACATTGTGTGAAAGATGTTGGTAATTCGTTAACTCTTCCTCTGGAATTCGATGCAGTACGTTTACAATGATGTAACTACAATCGTCCATACCAAACCAATCCTTTTTAAAACTAGAGGATCGTTGATCAATGTCTGTCCAATGGAACACTTTCAATTGAATCAGTCCTTGTATAGCCTTCAGGTACCAGTGGTTCAAACACCGGTGACGTAACGGATGCAATTGTTCTTTACGTTTCACTTGTATTTTGACCAGCTCTCGATAAATGCGTTCTCTCAACTCCACAGGCAAAGCACGAATGTTCTCTTGTAAAGTATCCATGAACAGATTATTATGGTAAGAAGTTACTTCAATGTCTCGGTCCCACTAAGGGTAAGTAATGACAATTCGGTGACCATCGAGCATGTTCTACGTAGGCCGAATCTTGCGGTTCCCAGTGGTGAAGTGACACACCGCAACTGAAGCACTTGACTTTATCTCCTTCGCCCAAGTAGAAAAATCCGGCTCTGGCTAATTCTTCGGGGGTCGGTCCTCCCAGATACTTTGGCCATTTTCCTTTGAACGATTGAAGACGATTTTCAAAGTCGCAGTATTCCGACAAACGCACAGGGAACGAATATTCGTTTTTCACAGGTTCGTTTCGATGAGGGTTGGGTGACAGGAACAGGAGTTTGCTCAGGGCTGGATGACATCCGTAGGGGGGTAGACGTGAAGGTCGACATTCCCCTTTAAACCCGGTAAAATGTCTAAGAGGACGAGCGGCATCGCTTTCGCATCCCTCAGGTTTGACACGCACAGCATCACTTTCCATGACAGGGGCAGTGAGAACAAAGTTCCCATGATGCTTTACGGCATCGCTCAGGTCACAACGTACAGCATCGGTCCCATCGCAAGGCTCACAATCGCACTCGTCTGCAAACTCCGTTACGCAATTACAATGGTAACCACATGGACAATCGCAGTTTCCTTCCGGACATTTTCCGTCGCAATGCCTGGGTCTTATCCATCCAATATTAGTCACACTAGAGGAAGATACAACTTTTTTACAATCCCCAAACTGGAACGATGCCTCTTTCAAAGTATTCATCTTGTTCGCTCGGTCTTGGTAGTCACAATGAACTATCGATCTTAACCATAGCCCCCTTTTTATACTAGTCGCAATGCAGTCTCCAGCTTGTACATCTTTCCTTTTTTACGTTTTTTATGTCCTGTTCTGGAAGGTACCGTCTCTAAGGTACCGTCAACATTGTACCGTAGTGTGATGGGTGGAAAGGCCATAGAAAGGTAAGGGCAGTGCGGAGACCATCGAGTATGTTCCAGAATAGCTGAATCTTTATAGATACATAGATCCATTCGTAACTTCATTCCGCAAGCGAAACACTGTACCTCGTATCCCAATCCTGACTCAGGTCCCAAGTAGACAAATCCTGTTCTAGCTAAAACATGCGAAGAAGGTAATCCTTCCCTATCCGTAGGCCATTTCTGAAACGTGTCCAATCGACGGGCACAATCACAATAGTCAGGTAAGAAGACTGGAAAATGGTAGGGTTTGAACTTGGAGTTCTCATCGGGTTTCTCACTCGATTCTTGCTGTGGCGAAGTCATCTTTCTGGTGGGGTAACTATCCTCTTACAACCAATGTTTTATACCAACGTGTCCATACGGTAAGGTGAAATGATTGGGAAGTCGAACTCGCTTCTGGTACACGATTTGATAAACTTTTTCCAAAGGTCGACTGACGATGTGGTGAGTGGGTAAACGTACAATCTTGTTCGGTTGGTAAGTGGTCACTTTAAAGTTTCCATCCTCTCCCGATTGCAAGGCTTCTTTCAATACCCCAAAGTTGACCACTCGACTGGTACGATAATTCAGAGTCAGTCCTTTCACTTTGCACGTCGTGTGCACTTCTCCTTGTTTGTCCCGGTATTCGTAGCCGTAATTTTTGGGGCCGCCACTGACGAAACTTAGAATCTTGTCGTCGGGATGTTCGTCTGTCCAGGCTCCTAAACGGTCTCCTTCGATGTTAGGGTGATGTTGAATCGGGTGATGGATGTAAATGCAACTGTCCGTGTCAAAGTACAGGACGCGTTCCCCTAACAGTTCTAAAGCTTCGTACAATTTTAAGCGAGCATGGGCTGTCACGTAAGCCGCAATGATGACATTTCCAAAAGGGTCGTCTTGTACAAAGTCCAGATCTTCTTCGTAATTGACCAAGATCAAATTCTCTCGAACGACGTCCACGTGTTTCATGTATTTGGTTTTGTCGTGAATCATCTGGAAGTAGCGGGAAGGTTCTGTCAAATATTCCGTCTTGGGTAAACACGGTCGTTGTGCCATTTTACCCCACAAGCAATTTAACATCACTTTGGCAAACGATCGCCTGCCTTCGTTTTTCTCGATGTGGTCTAAAGTGATGCCTTCTTGTTCGTAGTATTTCTCTTTGAATTGTATTTGGTCTTCGGGAGTGTGACACCAGGAAGGATAGCCGCTGGCTTCTTGCTTCAGTTTCAAAAAGGCATCCACGTAGTCGGCGAAAATGCCTTTCTGAGTAGGGTCACCCTTGCGGTATTGTTGTGTCTTGGGAAAGTGGCAAATTTCGTACACTTCTAACAGTTGGTATCCCATGTCCATAGCTTTGAACAATTCTACGCTGACCCAGGTTCCCGTCAAGGCCCGTTCTTCCTGGCTATGCTGACAAGGCTGATCTTGGTTGCACGTTTCGGCACAAGTACGGCACAAGGGAAACATCAGTTTGCCTTGACAATGGTGAGGTAAGACGGGATGGTATAGGTTCGTGGGAGGCAAAACTTTGCACTTGATCAAGCCTTCGTATTGTCGAATGTTGACCAGGTCGATGTGTTCCGTCAGCAATTGCGGGTGCCCTACAGGAAAGCGACAATATTTGCACACGTAAGGATACAGCGAACACACGTCCAAGTATTTGATTTCTTCTCCTTTCTCTTCGTCGGCTTGGTACAGCAAACAGGTGGCATTGGTCCTTCCTCCGTACAAACTATCCCTCGGGTTCAGCGGGTCCATGAACTGGTAACTTTCCACGAGGCGTTTAAACTCGGGATCGGTTTTCATACGGTGATCGTATTCGTGTTCCCACATTTCCACCACTTGGTATCCTTCCTGTTCTAACTTTAGGCGTCGCTGACAAGTGTCCTGGTACAAGTCTTCCATGGTTCGTTGCAGAAACTGATTTTTAGTGCCACGGTCAGGGTAACAGACGGGACATCCGTGAAATAAGCAACCGTTAAACTCGTACACGATCTTGGGGTTTTCTAAGTCCCAGCCATCGACCGAATACGTTCCGATGGTCTTTTCGCCCCCTCCGTTGCGGGCATGCTGAATCCACTTGTCTTCCTTGTCGCACAAGTAATGTAACCAACGTAGGGCTTTGACCGAGTATTGACGTTTGACATAGTGGGTCGTTTGAGGGCTGATGACAGCCACGGTGTTTTCAGGCATGAATCGTTGTCGATACACTAAGGAACACGCTTTGGCAATGGTGCAAGCTTCTTTCAAAGGATCGACCCCTCCGTGTTCCATGAACAGTTCTCGAAATTTTCCACAGCAACGCCGTAAAATGTCCACGTCGGAACGACAATACTTTAGCATTTCTTCCTGAAAGTCAAAAGGGTCCGAGGCGTGAGCCTGGTACCAAGCGTAGAAAGCTTCTCGTTGTTCGGTACGCATGTTGTCGGGGTCGTAATAGTGAGCCTCAGGTAAATGGGGTAGAACGGCATGTTGATTGGCTTCCGTATTGAAAAAGTGTGGAAAGTACCCTTTAGCCATTTCTGTCATTCCAAACGTTTTAGGCATTCGACTCAAAGGCATGGCCAAGTAACTCATCGAATCTTTAAACTGTACTTGTCCCACTTGCATGAAAATGATTTTGGCTCCGTTCAAAGTCACTTTAGGACGCTCGGTGCCTTGTTCCGTATAGTACCTCAAAAGAAACTGTCCATCGTATCCGGAGAAATTGTGAGCCATCACCGTGGCATGACGATGACAATCTCCGTAACGTTCGATGTCCTCTTGGCTCCACGTCTTGTCGACGGGGTCTAAGACCCATTGGGCAAAATCGGCTAACGTGTTGGGTCCCCGAAAGATTTTTTCACGCCCTCTGGGAATCTTGCTGCAGTGAGGGCAATGACTGAAGATAGGTTCTTGAATGCACTTCTCGCACGCTCGATGAGCCACGCAGAAATTAGGAATGTGAATGCCGGTCTCTTGCATGCATTCGAAATCGAAAAAGATGAAATTGCCTTTCTTCTTGTGACCGTCCTCTTTCTCTGGTGGGGGTTGGTATTTTTGCACGTAACATTGGTGTTCCAAGTCCACGATGTGGTGACAAATGTGACATTTTTTCTTTCCTGAACATACGTGTGCCTTGGTATTATTGGTACGTATGACTTGTTCACACGTAGAGCACAATCTTAGCAGTTGACAAGCGCATTTCTTTTGTGAACCTTGCGTCTTCAAATGTTGTTGGTAACAGGTAGGGCTGACAAACGTGCGCAGACAAGTTGAACAAGGCACTGGTTCTTCGCTCAGACAGGGTGAAGAGGCCAAACATCCTGTGCATTTCGATCCGCAATGCTTGTGTTGCTCTCGATTGTTATAACCATGGTCACATTTCTCACAGTAATAACTGTATCCCAGGAATCCAGTGATACTGGTAATCGTATCGAAATGTTCATCGTGATGATAAAGGTGAATGTATTTTCCGTCCTTAAAGTCTTGCCCTCGAAACAATAGAGGTCCACGCATTTCTTGAGGGTGCACTTTCAAGGTGTATCGTGGAGCTTGGACATCTTGCAATTTTTGCATCTCAGGAATGCCGCAGGGTGTGTCTTTGGGTAGTCCGGCTTGTTGTAACAGGAGTTCTGCTTCATTTCGTTGTTTGGCTCGGTCGGAACGTTGAATAGTGTCCCAGGTTCTTTTCCATTCTACCGTGTCGTTCTTGTTGGCATAGGTTCGTCCCACCACGATGGCACGGGCTAAGCACATCTGGTCATGAGGGTTGTCAATTCGGACGAGACTCTTTTTGGTGTTGCGAAGGTCGTCCACCAATAACATCTTTTTGCGTCCTGTCCCTTGAGGAGGAGAGACGTGGGTCATGTCCAGTGTGGCTTTACCATCGGTGATGTCAAACTGATCATTAGATTGTTGTACGTGTTGAATCTTGTCCATGACTTTGGAAGCAGTCAATTCTGCAGAGGTGCTAAACTCGATCCAAACAGGGGATTTCAAACCGTCGTGTTGTATGGAAAGTCTCAAGCGATCGTCTTCTTTGGGTTGACATTGTCGCTTGAGTGCGGTGAGCAAAGAATCCCACACCTCGGTGATGAACACTTCTGCTTTCTCTAACGGTACTTCAGCCTTGAAATCTTTAAACTTCACTGTGTATTTGTAAGCCGTAGTTCTAAATTTTCTAGAGGAGCGCTTTTCCGTCTCTCGAATGGAATAGTACTTTTCAGGGTTGACAAAGGTTGGTGGACTTGGTTTAGAGGGTTCGGATTCTGGTTCACTCATGTCCTCTTCAAAATCACTGGCATGAATTTGTGCCAAGATTTCAGCCCTGATACGAGGCGATAGATCACGTTTCTGCCTCTTACTTCTTTCTTCTTCTTTCTTCTCGAATGAATGGGATCGTTTCATCTTGAAAGCAAAAGTCAAATGACTCAAGTTCAAACACCATAAGCTACTTTATAGTCATAGCAGACCAGCGTATATAAAAGGGTGTGTGTCTTGTCCTTTCACTATTCATTTCACTCTCAAGCCGAGCACAACGATGGAAGAGACTAACCAGATGGAACGTTTCGTCAGAGCTTTGCGAGGGGTCATTAGAAAATTCTCTTCAGACCAGCCTACGGACTACTCTCCTTCCTTTAGATATAAAAGTCAAGATACTTGCTATATCTGTCAGAAGAAAGGGCATTGGTCTTCAGAGTGTCCAGACCGTGAAAAAAGAACAAAAACAGGGACTAAAAAAGACAAAAGTCAAGATACCTGTTATTATTGTAAAGAAAAAGGACATTGGTCTCCAGATTGCCCCAAAAAGAAACAAGAGGAGTCAGAAGAAAAGAGGAATTCTTCAGAAG